>VWPU01000246.1:0-125620 GCA_013398955.1 Callaeas wilsoni | reverse complement strand
TTTTTTTTCTTTTTTTTTTTTTTTTTTTTTTTCTTTGCAAAGGCAAAATGTTTAGCTACAGTTTGGGAAAGTATCCAAGTGCATGGCTCCTTGCCTGAAGGAGCCTTGAAGCTTTTCAAGGTTGGATTGTCTCCTCAGCTCATTCACCATGTGTGCAGTGATGTTAATGAATTTGCATCAAATTTATGTACCAGAAACAAGATTACCACCCATCCCAAACACAGGAGGAATGGCCTTCTCCTTCTTTCTCATTTGATTCTTGGAGCTTTTTTCTGTTTGCCACTCAGAGCAAAACTAGAAAACCCAACTCAAAGGCCAGCAGCTAATGGGTCAGGTCTCAGGTGTTGCTCACTTCTGTCAGTCACCGAGACCAATTCAAAGTCTTTTACTATTAATAGTGAGATTAGCTTCTGTGCCAGTGCATGGAGCTGACAATTTTTTGCAAGAAAATCAATTTTTTGTTCAAGAATATAGTGCTCTCTAATTTCGGGCACAATCATCAATTTAAAGAACTGAAAAATTCAGACTTCCACAACCAGAACTATTTTCCAGCCACGAGGCGTATGAAATCTGCTGGCAGACTGGCTCCAGAGCCACAGATTTTTGCACCTCTTCATGATCCAGATCCCAGGGCAGATGCTTCTGAGCTTCCTTTGCAGGCAGGAAGGAGAAATATCTTTTTAGAATATCTCATCCTAAAGTGGGCAACTCAACTGGTTCAGATCAAAGCACTATTTCCCTCTATTGACCCTAAAGGGAGCAAACATAGGGTAAATATCCCAGATGTGGAAGTCTGATTTAGGTGAGGTAACCCCTATCGTGCTTCTTTGGGCTCCAGCACTGGAACATTTGCAGCTGTTCTTCCCAAATAGCTCATGCTCACCCCAACTTGGGCTGAGGTTTGGGTGGGATGGCTGATATGTGGAAGCATTAATTAGTCAGGCCCTGGAAAGATTCACACCCAGTGAAATCAAGAGGAAAATGCACTCCTGCCTCTTTCCAAGGGCATATCACTGTTGGTACGTCTGCTCTCTTTCCACCTTCTTTTCTTCCAGGTTTCATAACTCTCACTCTCCTTTCTGCCACCCAGCATCCGGTGTGAATTCTCCCACTTGCTCAGCTGGAAGGGAAAATCAGATTTATACAAGCTCAGCTTTGCTAAGGCAAATGAGCTCTGTGAGTTAGGAGGTCAGTGTCCAGGTAGATGTCAAAAGTGCAAAGGACAGGCTGAAATAAGCCCTAAGTGTGCAGACACCCAGATAGACAGTCCTGATACGGGAAAAGCCCACAAACAAGTAGCAGAGCCATGAGGGAAGATCTGCTCCCACTCTGTATTATTTTCCTATCTAGAAGTTTGGACTACTGCAAAACCCTTTAGAAAATAGCCAAGCATACATTGCTGTCAGTTGTTTTTTGTGGATGGAAAAAGAGAAGTCGACCTTTTCTCTGAAAACACCCCCCGCTCAGGGTTCCTGGAAGAGGCTGAAGTCTCTGGTTTCTACAGTGGCTGCCTCTTACCGAGGGCTCAGGCTCATGTATGATTCCGGTTTTAGCTCTGGCCTGCAGAAGATCTGAGGCATAACTGCAGGAGTAGGGCAAGGTGTGCATGGATGCACAACGTGGCTGTTGCTGGTCAGAAGTATCACGTTCCCAAGGATATGGAAAGTGAGAACCCAAATTGTTTTAAATGGAGCATCTTCCTATCTTGCTTCCACACTGCTGAGACTTTTCTTTTAAAATCTCAATTTTCTCTTTTTCTGGTTTCTAGGGCTTGAGTGAGAAGACTCATCCTCTCCTATTTTTTAGATGTTTATGTTCAACATCCTGAGTTTATTCATAGAGCAACAAGCCTGCCTTTAAAAATCAGGGCCAAATCTAGGTCAGATCTGATAAACATTTCATCCTTTGCTCTGCAGACTCAGAGGGCTCAGGCACTTGATTGTGTCACTGCAGGTCAATGACTGACACCACATCACCAACAGGCCATGAAGGCTGAGCCCCAAAGGTGAGGACAAAGACTTCAGCTTGAAACCTCTTTCACTGGGTTTTCAGCAAATACATTTTATGTCACATTTGCCAACAGTCATCTTTTGAGTTGCAGTATTTCAGGGTTTGTAAGACCAAAGCCTTTTCACAAGCTCTTAGTTTTCTACACAAGAACATTTCTAAAACTATTAAGAAGGGACTGTAGTACAGCATGTCTTGGTTTTTCTCTTTGCTGCACAATAAAGGTGCCATCCAAACCAATGCTTGGACAGAAACATCTCTGCTATATGGGTAGACATCAACATGAAATATGTTCAGTCATTTGGGAATTCTGAAGTTACTGAGCTTCACTGACTGGCCATGTGACTGAAAAGCTACAGACAAACATTGTCCTTGTGTCCACACACAGCACAACCCCAGTAGTTCTGTCTCATACCAAAGGGAGCTGCAAATTAAAGTCAAGTGCTCCAAAAAGTTTAAGATATGTCTTTAAACTGAAAGAAGTACAGACTTTCAAAATCACTCACTTTGTCTACCCTGGGGTTCATGTTCACAGAGCCCCCTTATCCATGGAACAGCTCCAAGCGGCAGTGGCTGCTCATATGAGTTGCTCCTACGTGGTCAAACAGAGCAGACACAGGATCACAGAACCATAGAAGCATTAAGGTTGGAAGAGGCCTCCAAGATCATTGAGTCCAACCATTACCTCGGTTCTGCTAACTCACCACTCAACCATGTCCTTCAGCCCCACATCTACACATCTTTTAAATCTCTCCAGGGATGGTGACCCTGCCACTTCCAGGTGTAGCCTGTTGCAACGCTTGATTATGTTTTCAGTTAATAATTTTTTTCCCAAAATACAATCCCCTGGCACAATTTGAAGCCATTTCCTCTCATCCTGACCCCTGTAATTGAGGAGAAAAGACCAAGCCTCACCTGGCTACAATCTCCTTTCAGGGACTTATAAAGAGCCATAAAGGTCTATCCTGAGGCTCCTTTTCTCTAGGCTAAACACCCCCAAATTTCTGGACTTGTGCTGTAGACCCTTCCCTACCTCTGCTGCCCTTCTCCGGACACAGTCCAGGCCCTCAATGTCATTCTTACATGAGGGGTACAAAACTGAACACAGGATTTGAGGTGTGGCCTTACTAGTGTCCTCAGAAGGACAATCCCTGACCTGGTCCTGCTGCCACACCATTGCTGGTACAAGCCAGGGGCCTTTGGCCTTCTTGGCCACCTGGGCACACGGCAATCAGGATGTGACAGCCCAGACAAAGTCAGAAAAAATTAAATGCAAATGGTGAAACTAGATTCATGTGGTTCAGCCCTTTTCCTTTGCGCTCTTCAGCATGTTTGCAACACCACGGTGATGGCTGATAAGAAAACAGGGGGTCAAAGTGTCAAGAAAATAGGGGTTGTTTCCTTTGCATTAAATATGAAAAGCAACATCTCCCAGCTTTCTCGTGGCTTAGCCCAGCCCAGAGAGTGGCTAAACTTTATTCAGGTGCAACTGAGAGGTGCTGGCTGCACAACATCTTTACAACAACACATCACAGCCAGTATGTTTCAAAGCATGGGACATGTCATTTTCCCTGGGTGCTTTTCTGTCTTGAGCAACAGCCCATGCACCATTTCTTTCACTCCAGGAAAAAAAAATTGACAAAAACAAACCACTTGTCAATAATGATCAACCCACCAGTTACGCCTTTGTAAGAAAAAGACCAATGCAAGATTAATTTGAGAACTGAAATTATTAACTGTACAAGATAGCAATCATTATGGATACAATAGAAATATTGCTTTTATGGCACTTAAGCTTTTCCCTCATCTCTCCCACTGCAAGGTCTCTCTCTACTAACTGTCTCAGATAATTTATAAGATTAGGAAACTTAGAGCAATTTTCCCCAGTTTCTCTAAATTGGTTTTTTAAAATTCTTTATTTATAGTCTTAAAAATTACTTGGCCAAGAACTTGTCATTTTTTCCAGCTGTGTTGGATGGTCTAGCAAAGATACTGCTTTATCTCACTTATATCCAGTGGATTGATCTCCAGCACCAGCACTGGAGTTACAGAGGAGCAGTGGGATCTGTTACAGCTTGAATGACCAAAGCACTGACTGAAGGAGAAGTCTTACCCCATCTTCTGAAATCTTCAAAATTATATGAAAACCTCCAGTCCAATCACACACACAATTTTGGGACCAGGGATTATGGTCTAGCCGGGGTTCTGCAGACAGGAGCAGCCCGTGACACTGAGCAACAAAGACTGAAAAATTAACAACTGTCATCATTGCCACTACTTAATTATCCAGATGACCTTCAAATCCAGAGGCCAAAATTCTTGGTTTTCCTAGGAAACAGAAATCCTTTCTGCACGGAGAATGAGTTTTCCCATGCCAAGCCAGAGGCAAATCCCACCTTTTCACTGGCATTCTCTCACCTTCTGTCTTCTTTGGGAGGGCCAATTTGCCGTGGCTCACACACACAGCTCCACAAGCACACTCAGGTACAAGGTGCTGATCCGCTCACATGCACAGAAAGCAAAGATCCCCAAAGCCTAAAGGAGCATTTTAGAGTGCTTCTCCTGGCAAGGAAGCTGGAATTTTCTTATGTTCCCCTTTTAAATATTTGAGTATCACGTATTACAACAATAGTGCATAAATACATGTATCAGGAAAAAAAAACCAAAACCAAAAACCCTCAACAAACTATTGGCCCTAATCTTTAAATCTCAGGGAATTAGCTCCTGACTTAGGGAGATCACTTTTGAGGACATCTTTGGCCAAACTGTTTTCTCTTGATCATCTGCATGGCAGGGATTATCCCTTCCAACATCCAGCTTCAGTTTCTGAATTAACAATCTGTGTAACACTTCTTGTATAGTCTGTGAAGCCTTTTAATGACAATTTAGGCATTAAGTTCCTGCTTTAGGAATTACTTAGCCATTGTCCCTCACCCTTAGCTCACTGGGAACTATGAGGAGTCATCAGGTGAGAAGTCACAAGCCATGGTATTCAAGGCTCTGCTTCCCACTGCTACCTTTGCCTCAAACATTCAGAAGGCTTTAATGGCTACAAAAGGAAAATCAGCAGGATTAAATTCTACCATTTATTACCTGAAGCAAGTCATTCCTTTGTATATCCTGTTAATATTGTTTTTTAAACCTTTACTGTGAACCCAAAGAGGGCAAAGTAGAGTGAACAACTACAGCAGCTGTAGCGGAAAAAAACCTCTCAAACTGCAACCCTCCTTTTCCTTTTAATTTGGATTGGTATTGACCTGCTAAGGAGAAATGTGTTTACTGACAAGGTATTGGCCTTTTCTGGAAAAATGGCATCACAGCCTTTCAATTCTTTGAAATTTTCCTCATCACAAATATTAACAAATGAGTACATATTTTATGAAGAAATACTGATTTCTTAACAACAGCTGTAAAGCAGCCAAAAACCCTTGGAAGCAAAACAGTTACTGCATTTTAAGCTACAAAAAAGCAACTAAATAAATCAAGATCTGCAGGATTCATCACAAGATCAACTCCCTTTTTCCATACATACTATTATCTATTTCTGATACTATTTCCCATTGAATAATATTGACTCAACAAGGTGGCAAATACAAAGGCAAAATCATATTCATATTGACATTCATATCCTTTCACCAGTGCTGATCTAAAGCATTACACAGCTTTTATTAAGCACCCATCCATTCTGGACCCTTGAGAAGAGAGCAAGTTTAAGAAAACATTCTCAGAAGTAAACTCCTTCTCATTCTGGGAGACAGCTGCAAACTTGTTGCCCCCTTTCTCGTATTGTGCATGGGTGTGGATGTGTTTCTGAACTTCATGTCTTCCGTCTCTGAGGTTTGTTTTTTTATTTGCAGTTGTTGTGGCAAAGACGCACTGGAGAAATGACTTTGACACTTCATTTGCAAGGCCTGAGGTCTGTGGTCATTCTCATCTTTAGCACCAAACCTTTACAAACCAGAGACAAGTATTATCCTTGTCTCTGTTGGGTGCACCTTTTCACGTGTCTCCAGGACCAAGAGACACCAGCCAGGCTGCTACAATTTCCCTGATTTCAGTCCACAGCCCCACTGTGGGGCTGAAAGGATGCAGCAGGATGGGAGAAGCCCTGCATGTACCAGTGATGAGGCCAGTTATACACCTTGGGAAGGGATGGATCCCTTCATGCCACTCCTTTGTGTTTATAATTAAAACACTTTAACAGGGCAGTAACTGAAAAGCCAAAGGACCAGTAGTGACATTAAATCTGTCAGCAACTTCAGCAAATCTACACTTCCTCAAAGTGCAAACTGGATCCAGTGTTAGCTCTGCTTTTTGACAGAGCCAAATGTAAGAGCCTACATGTTCAACACCTGCTTGGGGAGCTGGAAGAGGGGATGGTTTCAGGGCCCTACTGCTTCCAGTGTAAAGCCAGGATCTGACCATGGTGATTTGCATCTGTTAATGGTGTGCATTCATGTGTCCATCTTCACCAGGGTTTCACCCCATAGCCCTGCAGTGATGGACGCAAGTCCCCAGTGACTCCACCTGAACAGCCCTGGGGAGGTGTCATCTCCTGCACACCATGGTCAGTTCAAATACCAGTGGTTTGTGTTTTCCTGTCCCTTGGTTGTCACACTGCAGGTGACCTAAATCATCTCTCTCTATTTTAAATTTTCTCCAGATGGTGAGACCTGATACAGGTAAGTGTCTCTGAGCAGGAGAACATGCCCTCAGCCATGAGTGGAGGCTCCTCTTTCCATCCTTCACTACAGGTGCTGCCGACACAGGGTGGGTGCTAGGTCTGTCCCTCTGTGCCTCACACACCTGGCTCTGTAAATCCACGATAATCAGGTAATGCTGCAGAACATCAACACACTATCTGTTGGTATTTTCTGGCATGGAGGAGCTCATGAGCTGCTCCAGGGCAGATGCCCACAGTAAAATACCAGTCTTGACATGACCATCCCCAGAAAAACATCCTTTATAAGCAAAAGCAGTGCACAGAAAAAAAAAAGTCCCTGTGCCCTGTAAAATGGAATCAAAATAAGTTCCTAGTTGGAAACTTACGGAAATAACAGTTGGGGGGATCCTCTTGGTCAACTGGAGACAGGGAGGTTTGAAACAGCACGTACCAAACCTACCCTCGTTGGCAAGGAAAGGGGTTGCACAAGTTCTTCATAAACATTTTTATCTGCAGTCATTAGGCAGCAATCCTAAACACTGAGTGAGTTCTTCCCATCGTTTCACAATACGTTTTTTTCTGGTTTCTAAGAACTGTTTTCGAGGACTGCCACTCAGCATCTGAGAAAAATGTGTGGCCATGATACACAGTCAATTCTTTTTCTTGGGCATTGCCCCATTGCGGAAATACAAAATATCATGTCACCATGTACTCTACTTTTCTCTAACACTTTCCATCCAATACCTATAAGCACATTACAAACATGAGTGATTTGACCGTGATTTCAAAGATCCCTGCCCAGAAGGAAAAACAGTTTCTGTGCTGAACATAAGGAAAAGAGGGTTGAAGGGGCAGTGTGAAGAGAGGCACAGGCATCTTCCTTAATGCTCAATACAATGCCTTATGAAATCCCAATCCTGTCTTTATCTAGTACTTTGAATTAATGTCTTCCAGACAAATAAAAAATACTGAGAACAAAAACAGGGCAGAGGGGAAAGTACAGAAAAAAATGGAACAAAAATGCCATTTTAAACCACTGGCCCCAACTCAGCATGGAACCATTTTCTATGGCAAGGAGCAAGTCAAGCAAATTCCTTGTTGAATTGGTATTTTCTAGAGCTCCCCAAAAGCTGTGAATTTTGCAGCTCTGTAAAACAGAGGGTGAGATCCCTGCCAGCACTGCTCCAAATCCCCAGGCAGTGCAGGAACTGCTGCTGCATACACGGTGACTGATCAGCAAAGGGACAGAAGCACAGGCTGGATTTTCAGTCCCGGCTTTAAGATCCAGCTGCCAAGTGGCATTGCAAATACAGACCTCTGGAGATTTCTCATACTTTTTTTGGCTTATTCTCCTGGTGTGGTCATCTTAACAGAAATCAGCTGTTTTCCTTACTTTTACAGTATTTGCAGAAAAGACTTTAGCATCTGGCCTGGCTACTGTTAAAAGATGAGAGCATCCTGCTCTTTTAGGAGAACACCGCTACAGGTAATAAACATACAAAGATCCTTTGCATCCAGGTTTCCTGAGATCTGTCTGGATTATGTGGGTTTTTTATCCCTTCTGCTGCAACCTGTTCTTCCTATCTCCTCATGTTTGCCAACCAGCTTCACACATCCTGGAGCAGGGGTAAAAATCACGTTTTCCTGCAAGAAGGGTTCTCAGAGTGTTTGGATGTAGCAGCACCATTTTCAGCTACCAAGGACTTCTTTAGAAATCCAAAAGTAAACAAGCTGTGGAGAGTTGAGGAGCTGCCTTAGTGTTCAGGCTTTGATTTTATATTTAATAGCGCCCTAAAGTCACAGGTTGGAGGAATAATCACAGCATCTTCCAGTACCTAAAGGGGCTCCAAGAGAGATGGAGAGGGACTTTGGACAAGGGCATGGAGTGACAGGACATGGAGGAATGGCTTCCCACTGCCAGAGGGTGGGGTTAGATGGGATATTAGGAACAGATTCTTTGCTGTGGAACAAGCAAGGTCTCTTCCAACACAAACCATTCTGTGATTCTATGAATACAACTGAGCAGGAAAGGAGAGGTCACTAAGCACTGGAGCCCTATAGATGTGCAACAAGGTTTCAAACCCTTATTGCACCTTGTGTGCCCAAAGTCAGAGGAGGGATAAACCAAACCCTAATGCAGATGCTGGGGAAAAAGTCACCAACAGCACTTTGGAAGGTTGGAGATGGACATCAGGAGAAGCATGGTGATAGTTTGCTCCGCTGAAGCCCTGGCTTTATCTCATGCTTAGAAGACACCAAAACTTGCTGGGCACAGCCCTGCTGAGAGGATCTGGTGGCTGTGATCCTGCATCAAGCCTCCCTTGAGCCAGGAGACCAACGGAGTGAAGTGAAGGAGACTCCTTCACTTCACTCAATCAGCACTTCAGTGACCCTTCATTGATTACACCCACACTTATGGGTAGGAAAATGCTGCATCCAAACCCGCGGGACTATTAATAGAGGGACTTCAGCTGATCTCTCCTGGCGTAATCACCATCTGAATTTGGCCTCGTGGCAAGCATTAATCACTGGCAAGTTGCTGCGGTGTATCAACATTAACATGGGCTGTTTGCTTTTCTCTAAGTGTTGGGACATCCCACAAGATCCAGCTGCTCTTCCCGAGTGAGCTGTTGGGAGGGAGTGGCCAAGGGCTGCCTCCATGGACTGCAGAGATCTCTGCTTTTCTTCCTGCCCCACCGCAAATCCTGAGTAAATCTGTTGAGGCAGCACAACTTGGCCTTAGCTCCACATTGTTATTTGACCAGATCAGCAGTCTGGAAACTGGGTCATTTTTTTCTAAACATGTGGTTTAGAAATGTGTTGTTTCAAAGGACACTATCCAATGGTGTGAGACCAAACACTGGATTTGTAGTAAAAAAAGCTGAACAACAACAACAGCAACAACCAAAGTTCAAAGATCTTTGTAAACATGGAGCCCATAGGACACCCTGACACAGTAGGGAAACAACGAATTCCCTGATCTATTTTTAGGGAAACTGAAGCATTAAAAAAGGAGTCCCAAGCTGTCTGGAGAATCACAGATGATGCTGAAATTTCTCAGCTACAGAAGTAAAATTAATTTGTCTCATATTTAGAAGTTGTAACAAATACACCTATGGGGATTTTTTAAACTCTTACACAACTAGAGTAGGGAAATTCAAGTCTGCTTGTTATTTAGGTAACACAGTCAACATTTGAAATGCAGGTTGCATCTACACTAAGTAACATATGCAATAAATGTGCACAGGAGTAGCAGGGCAGGCCTGAGAACGTCAATGTTAAATTACGTTGTACATCCCAAGTTATTTGTTTGCACTGCATCAGATCACCAGAAGGTTTTGGAAGTTTGGGCTTTGCTCTCTTTCTATCTCATGGTTTTATCTGTACTGGCGCCAACAGTTTCCTATTCCCAGAGGGGTAAATGCTGAGATTCCCCCTTCCCCCCTCCACAGTCCTACAAGTATCACAAAGAGTCCTCATGGGAACATCTCCACACATCCCAGACTGACATTGCACCAGTAGATCGAAAGGGAAAAGATAGTCACAGAAGGCCTAAGCTAAATATTGAATTTTTTGCTTTAAGCTTGTGCTAAAACTTTTCTTCAAGATGTTGAGTAGAAATGCTCAGCCTGCTCCCAGTATTTTATCTGTCACAGTTGTCCCCATCACCTGTCCAAGGATTATGCATTTCTATTTGATTATAATTTTTAACCCATCCAACAAATGTTTCTGGTGAGCAACGCTCTTGGGCTATGCTCTGCAAGCATTCATCCAAGTGATGAGTGTCTGAGCTGGACACCCTCACTGCACCCTTATCCAATACATGTTCTAGTGTGACCCCCCCACATGCTGCAGAACATTGGTCATCTGTGAGAGGTTGCCCAGGGGAGCGATTTTACCCCAAAATATCAATACATTTCCTCCTGACCATGCAGAAGTTAACTAGGCAGTTCGTGTCAATCCTTGGATATATAACTGAGGTCATTACCTTCTTTTCCCCAATAAACAGCTTGATGAATATTTTATTTGGTGTCAGAACAGGGCTTAGTGCTGAACCATAAAGTCAGATCCCGCTTCTTCTCACCCCCACCTCTCTCAGAGAGCTTGTTTTAGGCACAAAAAAGGCTGATTTAGGCCCATGGCTGCTCTGAGCCCTTCCAGTTTTGCTCACAGCCACAGGAAATTAAAAAGTTAAAATCAAGGCCAGCAGGGAGAGGCAGTGTAGGACTGTGTGGGACCCGCGAGGCCAGACTCCAGCCATGCAGAGTTGATGTTCAACCCTCACAACCCAAACCCAAGATGCTATTTATTGGCACTGAAAGATGGGGAAAACAACAGTCACGACCCCTTGCAGGAAACATATCTAACTCTTGTCTCCTAAAGTAGTTTGAGTTTTATCTGCCCCCACCACTCCACATGTCTCTGTACAAGGATGTCCTCCATGTTCACCACTGGTGGTAACTTTGCCTCCAGAGTTGTTGATTTCTTTGCTAAGGCAAAAGAGTTGCCTTCTTAAGCTGCAGGGTAAACAAATCAAAAAATCAAAACCAACATCCCCAGCATGAAGTTCAGTGGGAACTACTGTACTGGATCAGAGGGATGGTTGGGCTCTATCAGCCCTTGTGCTGACCATGCTGTAGATCTCCCAGAGAAATGTGCAGAAACCAACAAAACCTGATCTTTCAGGTCTCTTTCAACCCAAACCATTCTATGATTCTATGAAAAGAGACATTGCTGTAACTCCTCAATAACCTGCCTATGTATGAATTTAATCTAGTCCAACCTCTTTATTCAGATTTCATTTAGCTGAATATGTGTTCTTCATGTAGTCACACAAGCAGTTTTTATCTCAGACAACAACTTTTAGCAGGCAGTTCCCAGCCTGCCTCACAGGGCCATGGGATAATTTGGAAAGGATCGTGGGAGGTCTCCAGATCAACCTCCTGCTCAAGCAGTCTCAACTCAGAGGTCAGACCAGGTTATTCTATGCTTTATCAGTTGGGTCCTGTAAATCTCCAGGAACAGAAGTGCCACAGTCTTGCATGGCACCTCTTCCAGCACTTCACCATATAAAAAGGAGAAAAATTTTTTATTTCCATTTATGAGAACCTGAGTTAAGTGACCATGAAAGCAAGACTATAATGAGGGTCCCTCTGGGCTCTGAGTAGCTGAGATGGGTTAATCTGTGTGCCAGAGGGCAGCAGACAGTCTTAGCACTAATATTTGTAGCATGAGTCCCCTCAAAACGATTTCTATAGTAACTACACCACAGAGCATTGGTTGGTTTTCTTGGTTCCTCACTCTTGGATCGAGCTTCCCTACAATCAGGACTCAGATTATGAGCTGGAATGAAAGAGCCCTCAAGCGTTAACCACCACACAAGAAATGTGTAGGTTCATGGTAAAGCCAACAAGAGCTCCCAAAATCAGTATCAGCGACATTTAAACTTCAGAGTCAAAGGTTTCTCAAAATAATCAGAACCTCACACTTCTCTGTGCTACTATTTCTCCTTTGCAGACTCTCAAGAAATAGCTAAAAAGAATAAGAACTTACTATGAAACCAGGCACAAGCTTGCAAACAACTCCTGTCCTCTCCTCCTGCAGACAGCCTTGGGTGAACTTAACCTCACCTTCATTAGCTGCATCTCCTCCTACACCTGACACTAAGCTTAAGGAAAAATAGCCTCCTCCCTCAGTCCCCTCCCAATCCATATATCTTTTGCTGCTTGAAAACTATTCTCGCCTCAGGCCATGCAAATCACAAGATTATCTGTGTCTGCATTCCTCAGGTCTGACCAGGAAGAGGTGGGGATAGCTCAACCCCCATCATGGAAAAGCATCACAAATCCAAATCCCTCCCTCCCAGTTTAGAAATCTATCCCAGTTTTCCTTGGAATGTCCTGGCTAATGCCAGTTGTTCGGTTCCAGAGTTAACGACCTAGCAAGAGGAACAGAGCAGTTTGCACTCCTCTAAGAAACACAGCTTTCAATAATTTGCGGACTCAGGAAAAGAAGTGACATTCGAGACCAGGTTTAGAAGGTTTCTTTCACCACCCAAGAGCCTTGAGACTTGCTTTTTATATTTAGTTGAAAACTCAAGTGCTGCAGAAATTGATGGGTCAGCCACAGACGGTCTGGTCCCATGTCCTGCCATCTGCTTGATTTACCCTGCCTGGTGCCAAGAGGAGACAAGGAAGAAAAAGAAGCGTAGAAGAACATTAACAAAAAAAAAGCCATTTTATTGAAAATGAAATTAAAACTTCAAATTAATATTACAATCATGAGAAAATGCCAAACAATTCAATTTACAGTTGCAACATACAATACAAATAGTCCCTTTGAAGTTGAAGTAAACTGATCCACAATCATCGTCTGTGGCATAAAGCAGAGTGTGTTTGTACAATATGTGCATGAAAAGCAAATCCTGGGTGACAGCATTTGAAAAAATAAAAAATTAAAGCTTGTATTTACACAAAATGCTACAAATATTTTGTTCCAGCGGAAATTCAAGATTGGTAAAGCATATTTAACAACAAAAAAAATTGGAATGTCACTCATATTACCTAAAGTTACTGTAAAAGTATGGTTTTGGCTGATATACTTAAAAGTACTGCATTAAAAAAAAAGCAAAGAGTTATCTGTAAACATGGAAGTAAACAAACATCTAAAAAAAGTTCTCAGAAAACGTTAAACTGAAATGCATTCTATTTAAAAACAACAAGAAATTCAGGGGGGCAGAGAATGGGCTTCTTTGAGCTCATGGCTGATCCAGGTTTAATTATTGCTTTTGCTGATGGCTTGCTGCTGCTGCAGCCCAGCGCGGGGCTGAGCTTTGCTTTGCTCAGGGTGAAAGTGCAAAATTCTCCCCACTCCAGATGGTACCTGTGGAAACTGGTAAATCTTTGCTCAGGGGACTGCTGGCAACAAAGGTTCAATGCTAAGAAAGACGCAGCAGCTCGGCTTTTAAAGGAAACAATAAACGCCATGTGAATGATGCTGTCGGGTAAATAATTTGTTTTACTCTTCTGTCCCGACCCACTGCACCCGATCTGGTTACCCTTAGAAGGAGGGAGAGGAGGATTTAATCCTCCATTCAGCAAAAAGGACATTGTGCCTGTTGTGCTGGAAGTAAGTCTTTGGTAGGATAGGAGAGCTGGAAGGTAAAAAAAGGCAATTTTTTTCTTTAAGTCTGTGACCGGTGCCAAAGATTGTCACTGCCCTAAGGGAAGGGCTGTAGTACCTTTGAGAAAACTCCATTCTGTGATGCCAAGCACCTCACAAAAGCTCAGATAAATTTATATGATTCACTACATAGCACCGGCTGGGCCTGAAAATCTGATTCAAGAGCATTTCCATGTGAACTCACAAGCATTTTCTGAAAGCTCTGATGAGCCTCTCTGCCTCAGCTTGTACGACTCCCTCCATGGCCAGCCTGATGTACTGGGACAGATTTTCCAAGGGCACCAGGAGGGTTCAGGAGCATGGGGGTCTACTGAAAGTCAAGGGGTTGGTGCTCCTCTGTCCACAGGTACTTAGAAAATCCTTTCCTTCCTATCTCAAGCAGGCAGAGCCAGGTCAGACGAGGGCACGGATCGACTGGGTCAGGCACGTGCGCCTCAACTGGGCGGAGAAAACGTTTTCAACGTTTGTCCCTAAAGGTCCAGTTGAAAAACCACAGGGACACAAACAGAGTCCTCTCGGTATTGGGCAAAACAAAAGTCTGGTCTGTGCTGGATTTATCCAGAAACAAAAACCAAGTGCTTGAATTTTACAACAAAGTCTTAAGGAAAAAAAAAAGAAAATCTGGGTTGCTGCCTGCAGCCACTCTTAACAACATTTCAACACAAAAGCACCCTAAAAATTACTTAATATGCATACAGTAAACCTTAAAAAGCCCTTCTCAGCAATAACAAATAATGTACAAATATAGTACCTTTTATTAAATAGGAAACAGCTTGCACTGGCAGTACATCTCTTTTTCTCTTGCTTACTAAACAAAAAACAAAACTGAAATGTGTAACCAGACACTGGCTTTTTAAGTGCTGCTGAGACTAACAAACGTTACTTTACAGTTACAAATAAATGGACAGTGGTATGCTTCAAGCTACCACAAACCAACAATAAATAGAATCAATTACAGCTTCCATCTTTGAAGGAAAACTAAGTATTAGAAGAAAAACAAAGTGTCTTACTTATACTTTAAGCATACTTGGTATACAACCTTTAGAAGGCAAAGACTTTATTAATTTATTATTTTTAAGAGCACGTCATCACGCAGATTGGAGGGGTGTACCATGCTAATGGCAGCTCGTTTAACAGCTTCGCTGCTAACGAGCAGTGAGGGTGGTGTCCGGCTCTGTGTGGCTGTGCCCGACGTTGATTTACTGCCATACTTTGGAGGTAGCCAAAGATCACCCAAGGAGCAGCTTGGAGGAGGCTGCGGGCAGCGGTGACTGAGGGAATGGAAGGAGGGAGCTTTGGCCAAGCCCACTGGCACGTGCTGAACATCCCACTAAGCCAGGCTTAACACCTTCCTGGGGAGAGCATGGGGAGGATGGCTCAGCTCCCACCACGTCCAGCTGATGCCATGTCACCTCTCCACTTGTCATGGCAGCCCTGGGCAGGGCAAAACTGGGGCCTCTCTGCGGGGTAGTTTGGCCACAGACAGGTTGGGCTTTGGGTCCAACCTGTTCTCCTTGTATCACACCTGGGAGCTCCAGGGTGGCTTTGAAGGTGAGTTTATGTCTTCAGCGTGGGCAGAGGTGAGTATTGCTGCCCTTGTGCTCGTCCCTCTAACACGGCAACAGCCACATCAGCTTCAGAGCCACCACGGCATCCGCACGGCTCCCGCATTTAATGCTAACGGGCGGTGACTCGCTACCAGGCAGTTTCTGTCTCAAGTTTGAAACCTTTTTATTCCACCGAGTGGGCTGAAATTGCAAGGGGAGGGGAAAATGTTTCGCCATTTCTCCCTTAATCCCATTTCTGAGATATTTAACAATTCATCATTTGCAAAATACGGGCTTTGAAACTGTTTTGATTTTTCTTTGGGAAAAAAAAAACCCTGTCGAAATCCAAATTATGCTGTCAAAATAGACCATTTTAAATATGAATCTTTTCAAATTTTGAAGTTCTGAGAAAAATCCTTGGAGAAGAAGAAATTAGGGGAAGGGTGGAAAATATTTCATCCTTCCTACCATTTTTCCAGTGTCTCCACAACTACTGATTAAAAGGCAAGACTGTGTTGAAGGCAACCAGACAGCTAATAAAAATATTTTAAACACAATATTTCCTTCATAAGTTATATAAAAAGATCCTACATCCAAAATCATTTGATGTGGATGCATTTGGGTTGGGTTTGTTGTTTTTAAGTCACATTGTAAACTGGTTCACACTGGAACTGCTTTTCAGAGTTGGGTAAAGGTTTGAGGTTTACACTACTGCAGAAATGTAATAAGTAAAAAAAAAACCCAAAACAAAAAACACTTTTAGAGACCGAAGTCAATATATCATTACATTAAGAAACGTTTAAAGGGTCCAAATGTCATTAAATAATTATAAATATTCTTTTAAAGTTATATGATGATTCATGTTAGCAAACAACCTCAAATTTTACACACTTATAATTTAAAAAAAAATAAAAAAAGAACATAGCCGAACACAAATACTATGTATACCATTTTGGCTCTAGTAATATATATTGCCATTCTCATGTTTTGCATAAGTAATAACATTTTGTTTTTTTGTTTTCCAAAGTTTTGGTTGTTATTTTTGGTTTTTGGCTAATTGAAGGCAAAACGAACGGATACAAAACCCCGGGGTTGGCTCACCTAACTTGAAAACTCATTTTCTTTAAGTACCCAAAAACAAACCAAAGAAGCAATGAACACAGAGAAATTCCAACCATAATCCGCAGCAAGGCTCGGACATAGTTTTTTGGGACAGCTGTTTTCATCTGAATGGATCATAGCAAAATGGAAGCAACTTGCTCTTTGCTTTCCTTTTTATGTGCACCAATACAAACCAGGTGAATTGCACTACAGGTGTGGAGAGGGTCCCATACGTTGTATGATTGCAACTGTATCTGGAGTTCATGGTTAGTTTTGGTTTTTTATTAAAATAAAAGGGAATGCAGCCTTTGCCTTGCATCACCATGTTTCTCCTGATAGCCGGGGAGTCCGTTCTCTCCTCGTTGGCAAAAGTACTCACTAGTTATTACAAAACTCTAGGGGGAAAAAAAAAAGGAAAAAATTCAAAAAGAAAAAGAAAGAAAAAAAAAAGGAGGGGGTGATATTTTTTTGTGTGTGTGTAGAAAGTACATTTTAAATATAAAACAAGGTAAAATGGTTCCGGGGAAAAAAAANGTGATATTTTTTTGTGTGTGTGTAGAAAGTACATTTTAAATATAAAACAAGGTAAAATGGTTCCGGGAAAAAAAAAAAAAAGAAAATATGTGCTTTGATTCACATAATCTGAAACATGGGTTGTGGTGTGTTGGTAACTCTTGTGTTATTTATGGCCATTATCATCCCATCTACACAGTTGCACATATTGGTAAAATCTGTTGTATTTTTTTTTAAAAATAAAACAAAAACCAGGCACTTCGTAGTTAGTCGACCATTTGGTGATTTGGTATTTTGGTTTTTTTGGCTTGCGGAGGTCGGGCCGGCTACGGAAGAAATCTCAGTACGGCCTCCAAACGGACTCATCCATCCTGCCACTAGAATTCAAGACGGTTGGGGAGCTGCTGTGGCTGCCATCCGCCTCCACCCCGTCACTCTGGGTGGGCAAGTTAGGGTTTAGCAGCGTGCTGCCGTTGGACGTGGTGGTGCACGGCGGGAGCATCCTGGAAGGGGAGCGGTCCCCTCCCGGCACCATGGGGAACTGGTATGATCCTGACGAAGTGCCATAGTAGAGATATGGAGTGCTGCTGGTCTGGAAAGGTCCACTTTGGTTTTGGGAAGAGCCAGGGTAGGGTGGTGGTAGGTAGGTGTGGTAGTGAGTGGTTGCGGACATACCCAGTGACATGCCTGAGGTGACTGGCGGTGTATAGGTAAAGGTGGCTGGATAGTGCATTCGTGGGTTGGAGAAGCGGCTCTCAGTGAGGGATGAAATGCTTGTGAACTGCCTGGGATCTGAAAATGGGCCCAGCTCTGAAGCACCTAAAAAATTATAACAAAAGACGGGGGAAAACAATTCTGTAAATACCATTTTTTGTATCACGTGATGATAGAATTTTATTTTTCTAAGATAACCCACTTCTTTTGGCCCCCAAGAGAACAGCAGATCATATCAAGCAACACATTGCAAGGAACAGAGTCATACATCTGTCTTCTAGAAGCGCTGGGCCAAACTCATCCCTGGTCTAACTCCACCAATGCCAATGGAGGGAGCAGCATTGCCAACCTGAAGTGTTCAAAGGTCATGAGTCAGGTTGGGGGAAAAAAAAATCACAAAAATCAAGAGATTGAAAAAGAGCCAAAAAAAGAAGGGGAAAAAAATGCCTAAAATCAAAAGATTAAAAAAGACCCAAAGAATGAAAGGTGGACTTGGAGCTGGCTTGCCTTCTGGTTTCAGAGTTTTGAGGGTTATATGTCTCTGTTTTGTTGCTTGAGCCTCTTGAGAATCTCAGGTCTGGTTGCACACGAAAGCTGAGATTCCCACCTCAGCACAGGCTGTCATGAGCTGGGATTTCCAGAAAAGCAGAAATCACTGTGCAACGTGTAATAAAGCTCCAAGAGCTGGCAGCACCGAGTTAACTGCACCACTGACACAAGGGGAGTTACACTGGGAGTGACTAAGACCCACTTCTTGCCTTAAATCAATTTATTTAGGTGAGAATCCACTCAGCTGCTTCCTTTGGCTAAAAAACACTGCTGCATCCGAAGCATGGACAAGGTCATTGAGCTGATAGCAAAGATGCAGATTTTACTCTTCAGAGAAGTTGATGGAAAATTACAAGCCCAACACTCTTTTTGCCATTGAAAAAAAATTTGTTTTCATATGTAGTCTCTGCAGTCTGGTTGAAAAAAGAAAGACCACACAGTTTATGACTACTGTGAACGTCTGGATGGTAACGCTGTGAATTGGAGTCTAACGCAAAACAGGGATGGGTAAACTCATTTTGCCTAATTTCTAATCCCACATCAAACACCCAAAGCTTTGGAGCTGAACTGGAAAGCAAACGTTAGCTGGGTGATGTGCTTAGGAGACTGTGGGATGGACAGGAGCAGAAGACAAAGATGGTGAAAGCTCGTACTGAGAGCCAGAAGAGTGGAAAACAAAGAGGGTGTGGGAAAAGGACGGGGGAAAGAGGGAAAGCCTAACGAAGAAATACAGAGCAGGAGGAGGCAAATGCAATGGCCAGTATGCAACAGACACGTATATTTATAAAGAGGTGGAAAGAGCAGGGTATAAATGAAGGGGGAAAATTATGAAATCAAATGGACCCTCCCTGCACTTCCCAGCTGATACGCCTACAGCTTTACAGCTCTCCAGATCCAAGGGTTCACTCACCTCTTTGTCAGTCTGCTGTGACTTAACTAAAATGGCATCTTCTAGATGCCAAACTGACGTACTAAACACTGAAACACTCTGTGTATCCTCAGTTTAAGATGAAGCAATGATTTTCCTTGCACACAGGCTTCAGATCTGCCCTGCTGACACTGCTCTGTAAAAGAAAGGTCTCTCCAGCCCTTCTGTTCCTGGTCCACTCTGCTATAAGCGACAGACTCAATAGCCCCTGCTGCCTTCTGTGGCACATTTTGGGATTTAGATCACTATTCTTGCCTATTCTCCCAGCCCATGCCTACAATGATACCTAAAAGCAGCAGCGTGGCAAAGCTCAGGCACAGTTTGGGTTCAGGCTGGAGGACCTGGGCCACAGCCAGCCAAGCCTCCAAATCAGCCTGAAATCTGGGGATTATAAACCTCCATCGCTAACAATATTGAGCACAGAGCTTTAAGTGGGCAGTAAAAGCCCATTCTAAACTCTGATGACAATGTGATTACTATTATCTTTATCTGGGACTGAATCAGTGACCTACGGGTGAATGGGTCTGTGTCTCCATCATCAACCCCTCCAACCACAGCGCCCTGGAATGTAATATAACTTGTACCTTTACAGCAAACACTCTGCTGCTTGATGGAACTTCTTTCGTTCCCAACTGCAAACAATAGCCAGAGGCAATACCACCCAGATTCAAAGCTGTAATTTTGGAACACTATCCTTTATATTGTGAACAGGTCTGATACATATCTGGAAATATAAGGTTAGAACATAATTTCCCCAGCTGCTCAAAATACTGAGTTTCAATCTGCTACTGCTTATTCTTTTTTTTTTTAATTTATTGTTATTGCAACTCTCCCAGCATGAACAGAGTTGCTCTTAGTTTACCCTGATAGAAGCTAAACAAGACTTTTACAATCAAAGGTGGAATTGGTGTGAGTGTAGGGGTGTAGAAGAACATTGGTATTTTTGGTTTCTTTGCAACCAGTACTTTTTTTCTTGATACAAAGCTCTCCACACAGTTTTACACATTAAAAGGCAATCTCCCTTTCAGAGCTGGATCCAAATATTATCTGCATGGTGCTGCCAAGAGATCACGTCTGTGTGGAATGACTGGGAATGTGCACACCACACGTAGGCATTTCAAATGTGGGGCTGCAGACCTCCTTACGTACCCTAGTAAATCCACACTTGTTTGTTTTTACTGTTGCTTGTAAAGCACAATCCTATTTACCCAAAGGCCAAACAACCATAACCCTGTCTTATCTCACCCATGGCTGTGTCTGCACGGCTCCTGCACACTCACTTCTCCAACTCCCCTTTTGCCCAAGTGCCTTTTGCTGTCTCCAGAACTCCCTGCACAGGGCTTGCGGTTTGCTCCCAGCCTTATTGTATCTCCATTATGTAAAGACATTTTTAAAGATCAAAAAAAGTTCTCTGAGATGCCTGTTCTAAAGTCTCATTTCTAAGGGAAACTTACTAAAAAGTCAGCTCTAAACCTCAGCTTCTTGCCACCCTCACTGCTGTTCAGTCTTGCTGATGTGCTTTCACTCTCCTCCTCCTCCTTTCTCCGTGCTACCTCCTTATGTTAAGGCTGATTTTGTTTCTAACTTGCAAACCCCAGACACCTATTCATTTATACATGTTAAGCTCTTTGCTTGGCTGGGAAGAGAAATAGTTCTACTGGGTATGGCACCCATCTTTGAATATCTAACTGTGCACAAACAGTGATGTGGATCAGCAATATAGTAACATGACAGTGCAAGTATATAATTCATATTATAATATTTTATTTATTCCTCTCCCCAGGAGGATTAAAGATTTATGCTAATTTTTCCTCCGTCAGAGCAAGAAAACCATTTGCATCTGTGAATTCCCACTCTCGTGATAGCTTGCACTAAATGGGTGAAGCACAGACCCTCCACCCTATGTGGTGGCCACCACATTGCAAAACAACACTTGTATAAAGAGAAGAGATTTTATTTTGTGCCACCAGAAAGGGAGACATGACAAAGAGCACAGCAACTGGTCTTCTCCTATATAGTCTCATCAGCTGACTGGGCTTAACAATAACAAAAAAAATTAGAAACAGGTGTATTTTTTAAAAAAAACCAAAACACTTTACATCTGAATGAGTCCAGGTTAAACTATTTTTAAATTTTCCAGGCTGATTCCTTCCTAACATAGCCTGGCACTTCAGTTTTTTGAGAGCTATATGTTTAGAACAGAAAAGTGGTCATGTTAATATGCCAATATATATGCTAACATCCCAGATTCAAGAATACTGCGCCAGTGTGTTTCATATTTAGAATAAGAACAATTAAAATTCCATGTGGTTTCACTTATTTTGATGTAGAAGCCTCATTAAAAACCCTAGACCTGGGCATTTGCCAGCAGCCAGCTCAAATTGTTTTGCATTCACGCTTAAAACCCAATTTTACCTGTTGCAGGTTTGCAGCTCCACCATTCAAAGCTGCATGTTTGCCGTGGTCATTTCTCTTTTGCAGTTTACAGATGCCAGCTAGTGCCAATTAATGCTCAGGTCTCAATTAATAAGCTGTGCTTGTGGTTTGCAGAAAATCAGGCAACAAATTTCTGTCAGGTTTACAGCACTTTGGCCAATCGTTCCCAATTATTAAAGATCATAATGTACTGTGGACGGATTAACTCCTTGTAGGTACAGCCAGCTGACATCTACTTTAAAGAGTTACAGGATTTTTTTATAACTTAAAAATATTACAGTTTGTTATTTAATGCTATAAGGTCACTAACAAAAAAGTCCCTTTGGCTTATTGCATATGCTTCATAAGGAAATTTCTAGCTCATCAAGTCAATGCAGAATCTTTCGATGCATGAAACCAGAGTGATGCTGTATTCACTGAACAGTCTGTCTCAAGGAAATGCAGCAACATATAGTTAAATTTATTTACCAGTAGCTAAATGATTCCCTTGTGTTTTGGGGAACTTCAGCGTTAAGACATTTGCTGAAGTCGAAACTAGATTTTGTGGGGTTTTGTTCAACAGTTCAATTCAGGCTGGGACATTGTACTAATTGACCTATTAAAATTGTTTTTTCCTTCCCCAACATCTATGTCTCTGAATTGTAAGTGCAGCCTGGATTACTTACAGCTGATAATATCGCCTTGGATAAAACATGCCACACACTTCACATGATGAGACAATTTCAGTCTCTTATAGCTTTGCCAAACTTTAAATGTTCTGGCTGAAATTGTCCATGCTGGGCGTCTGTCTCAGGCTAAATTTTGATTTATGCATTTATTTGTTTTTAAAATTTCAGCTGAAACTCTTCTGCTGGGAAAAATATATTGTTTTACCAATCTTAAACTCCGAGGAGCCTTCCTTTGAAAAGCTGTACCAGTTCCATGCTTTGAAGTAAGGATTTGAACTTTGGAATAGGAGTGGCTTTTGTATGAGAGATGTTGCCATGAAAATCCAGCCAAATATGAACAAATCATAAGCTCTCTGACTAAAAATGGGCAGAAGAGTCTGTGCCCCTACAAAGACACTTGTCTAGAGACTGGAATGAGATCCAGGAGTCACAAATCCTAGCATTTTTTCTGCAAACATTGCTGAAACACAGGGACATTGCCACCTGTCCCTATGCCAGCCTAATAAAGGATCAGTCCATCGATGGCTCCATTTTTTGGGATGGCAGAGCCTGAGTGAAAGGAGACCATGTGGGTGTTCATATAATATTGCAAAGAAAAATTTAGGAAGGTGGGATTATTTGGGGTTTGCTTTTTTTTAGAAATATGAGAAACTATAAACATAATCAGAGGCAAACAAAGGGATATTATTAAGGTTACCATGTGAAGAGTGAGAAACTTTGGAAACACCAGCATTCAAGTTACTTCTCCAAATGCACTATGACAAAGCATTCAGCTACACAAGACGCTATTCCTTTCTCATCAACCCGCCCAAGCTGGCCACCTCTGGAGATGTATTCGAGTTGAGGAATAGAGAAGACCGTTGTCTATATATTCCCCAGATCCACTGCTCCAAGAAATCAGGAGGGGTGAAGTGAACAAGGCAAGAGAGACCCAATTATTTCCTGAGTTAACTGTATTTTATATGTGTTTCTGCCACATGGCTCCTACATGACTCAGTTGAAATGTCTCCAAATCCCATTTTCACTTCCCTCATTTTCTGTGTGCAACAAAGATGTTGGCTTCTGATTTGCACGTGCGCTAAATATTTCCAGCTGCGACTGAAGCCAACGGGATCACAGGTCTGAACATAAGGCTACAGACAGAACAGAAATTGTGCTGTAGGTGACACTCAGAGAGTGCACTGAATGACATGACACCTTAAGGTCAGTCTCATTTCTCTTTCTAAAGCGGATTCTTTTTATCTTGGGAATATTGCACTGCAGTGAACTCTATACAAATGCTATGGCAGAAGTATTAGAGCAAAGCCAAGCAAGAAATTAAGGATTCCTTTTTCGGAGCAGCACTTAATGCTCTGCAATAAGCAAGGCCTGAGGAAATGCAAAGAACAAGAAGCAAACAAAATATTGAAGAGCTGCTCATTAAGTTAGCACTGTCCATCCTGTGCACTGAATGAGACAGGAATCCCGTGGGAAAAGTATCATGTGATCCTGTAATTAAAATTTGTAATATAATGCATAAGCAGAATGAGGCTGATTTAAAGTTGCACAGGCAATGTAAGTACTAAGATTTCCTAACTTCTGAGCTCCTGGTTTTGCCAGTCTTAAGGATTCTTTGCAGTGTATTTTAATGGACGAGTGAGTATCTTCTAGCTGGATCTCTTTCAGTTTTCCCCCAGCATCCTTCTGTATCGAGGGACAGTGTTACTTTGCTCTTCATTTTGTTAAATTCTTGTTCCCTGCCTCTGCTAAGAAGTGTTTCTCGAATCACACACAGCAAGGTCTTTCTGCTTTCTTCCAGGCCATCCTTTGGCTCTCCAAAGCTGCTGTACCACCTTCCCTCTGGATTCCACTGTAGAGTGGAGCCTGGGACTGCAGCTCCTAGGGATCCCAAAACACCTCCTCCTGTATCTACTGCTCGCTGTAGCTGTTAGGTCCTGATCCCACAAACCTACTCAGCTTTGTGCTGGAGCTCAGGGACTTTCCTCCCACATATCCAGCAGCAAGTGCCTATGTGGAGGGCGAGGGTCATGCAGCACCACAGAAATAATGCACCGGGCTTCTCCTTGTCTGGTTTACTTCCCAGGTGAGCATGTGTCATCTGGATGTTTGGAACCATTTATCACAGGAAATGGTAGGTTTTTAAATGCTCTTTTACCTCCTTTTAGTTCAGGAGGAAAAAAAGTAAAAAGCATTTGGCAGTATTTTTTTTTCTCAATTTTTCCCCCTCAGGTCACCCCAAGAATGTCTCCTGGCAAACAATAGCTGCAGAAAAGATGTGAAACTGCCTCCCCTCCTCCTCTTTTCTTCACCTCAACAAGGTGTTAACTTCAAGGCCTAGTTGGGACCATTTAAACTGCAACATTATTAAGCACAGCAGTCTCACAAAAGTCAGAGGGAGGAAGGAACACTTTAACCCTTTCAGAGCCTCACACACAGCAGGCAAGACCCTAATTCCAGGGCATCCCTTCTCATAGTCCCTCAGTTCCCCAGTTCACATAGTAAACTGCATGCTGGTGCCTCCTGCTATTTAGGTAACAGGTCTTTGGCACCTAAAATACCACGGATTAATTTGCAGATAGATGTTGTCACTGAATTTATGGCACTGCACCTAAGCCCTTTGCTGGGAGAAACACCCCATAAATAACATAGTTAGTAACGACCATTAAAGTACCACTCGTGCAAATAAAGGAGAGCGTTTCTCAAGCAGAGATGTTATATTGCTTAACACCCAAATTGGAGTCTCTGCATTTCTTCAGCCCGGGCTCTGTCATTTCCAGTCCTGCTCCCTCAATAGGACTTTTCTGCTGGATGAAGCTGCTTTCCTTAAGGCGCTGAGGTCTTGCTGGGTGACATACTGCTCTGAAACACAGGTGGCTGCTCACTGCACCCCCAGAGATAGCTCATCTAAAATTTAGGGAACATCAATAGGTAGAAAAATGTAACAACCAACCCTTCCTAGATGGACTGTTGGGAGCAGAAATGAAGGTGTGGAAGCTTGAGCCATCACCATCTCATTTATAGATGTTGCCTCACTTACACAGGATTCATAAACCTCCCTAATGAGAACCACAGGAGGGGGACAAATGGTCACATTACAGAAATAGGTCCTGGGCTGGTGGTTATGACCTGCCACCCGTGGATGCCTGTTGACCTGGTCTGACAGGGAGCCTCTGAACTTCTCAGCCTTCGCTATCTCATCTCAGTGACTCCAGTCTGGAGCTGTCACGGGTGATTCGGGTGGAAAGGAACTGGCAGTGTATCAAAAGTCCCCCGCTTGTTTAAAGTCTCAGGCCATCTATGCGCTACATTGGAACCAAAAAAGTAAATAAAGTTTCCTGGAAATAAGTCCAGGAGCTCTGCAGCACCGCATGGCACAAACACGCACACAAGAGCGCAGTGCTCTCCGTTCCCTTTTCCCCAACTTTTCCTGCCTGAATTTCAGCTGTCACTGCTTTTCGCCAGCCGAAAGGCTTCAGCAGGAACACTTGAGGCTTTTCTTGGAGAGCAACCTCAGAGTGTTGTATACAGCAAAGGGGTGAAACCGCAGGGCTGCGGAGCAGGCACGGCGATGGCGAGCAGAGGGACAGGAATCCTGAGTAAATCCAGTGAATGGGAAGATAATATACATCATGGCTCACAGGCTACTTTATTCGTTCTTTTTCTTTTTTTTTCTTCTTTTCAGAAAAATGTGCCTTAACTGTCCAGTATAAATATTTGTTTCCAATGTTGTCATGAATTGTACTTTTCCACTGCATGCTACTAACTCAGAAATACCATCTGATCCTCAAGCAGACACAAAGGAACTATGTTTTGCAGGGACAGGGAAGGGGGGGAAAGCCCTTGGCATTGCTCTGTTATTTCACCCTTTAAACCCCTCCTTTTCCCTCCCCATCCAAATTTTCCTTTCTCATCTCATTCAACTAATGGACATCTCTCCCGAGGACAGAGGATTCCTTGCTGGTAGTTGATTAAGAGTTTTTAAGAAGCCGGGAAGGAAGATATTCTTTGAAACTGGATCTACTGTAGGATGGGAGCCAGCACACAGGACACCGTGTCTTTCAGAGAGGGCCACACACAGTGCCACTCCAGTCATATGACTTCTCTGTCACATCCTGAAGCCATTTCCAGCTCGTGTGCGAGTTTGTACTCCCATTTAGAAAAGGATGGGATATATTGGGAACACACATATGGAAACACTTTCAGGGAATCAGTTTCCATGAAATCCATAATAAGCCAAGTGGCTTCAGATGTGGCAGTGTGCCTCAGATTAGCCCAAAAAAAAAAAAAAGAAAGGAAAAAAAGAAAAAAACAGAGGGAAAAAAGAAGGAAAATTCTACCCTTTCAGTCCTTATTGCAGTTCCAAGGGGGAAGAAAAAGAAAAAAAAGAAAATTAAAACCAACTAATGACTATGGCTACCAAAACAGGGAGTCACAAAATAACACAACAAACAAGAGCACTCCTCCTCCCCCAAATAAGGACACTGCTATCAGCATTCCTGCAGCTCCCAGAAAGCTCTCCTGGCATCTGACAAGCTGACATGGGGTCGGCAGAGCCATGGCCCTGCCTGTGCCAGCCTGCATGGGTTGGGCAGGTGCCCACTGTCTGGTAACCTGTGAGAGCACTTTTTCCTTTTCCTTTTCCTTTTCCTTTTCCTTTTCCTTTTCCTTTTCCTTTTCCTTTTCCTTTTCCTTTTCCTTTCTTTTCCTTTCCTCCCTTCCAAAAGCTGCAACTCAGTGATAAACTGTCCATTAAGTTAATCTCCTGGAAAATGCCAGGTTCGGGAGAGGATATGCCCTGGATGGGGTTGGCTGTACCCAGGCCATACTAAAAGCAGGGTTTATTGTGGGATGGTGAATTTAGTTTGCCAGGCAGGGGGTGGATATCACCTGTCTGCTGTGCTTGGAGCCAAAGCTCAAGAGCAACTCCCAGGTGCCCTCACCAATGGGTACCAGAGAGCAGGAACAATCTCAAACAGCACAGAAAAGGGCTGGAGGCCATGTCAGTGCCAGGCAGGAGGGAAGCATCCAGCTCATTCTAGCTACCGTGGTGCTGGAATAATCTCTGCATGGCTGAGGAAGTGGGAAGGATCAAGTGGCAGGAGTTCAAATGCGAACCAGAGAGATGCTACGTGCATCTCTGCGACAGCTACCCGCCTTTTTATCACGAGAAAATAACCAGGAATTTGGCTGCTAACTGGGGCCGTATCCTACAAACTCTACTTTTCCTAACAAACAAATGACTCCACAAATAGTCCCTCTGTTTCCAATAGGGTTATTTGCGGTAGGAGGGACCACCCAACATGAGAGGATCAGGCCCTCCACTCCCTCGCTCTGCCGCTCGCTTCAAACTTCCACAGCCAAATGTGAACACAAAAAAAATCCATGAACTGCAAAGGCTTTTCCTCACTGCTGCTGGAAAAGCCCTAGAATGGACTAGAATGGCTGTGGAAAGGTCTTGTGTGCTATTAATACAATGCTCTTCCTGGCTTCTGCCACCGAAATGGGGATTTGCCATTTGTTTCTCAGGCTGGTTCTTTCCACTCAAGCCTCGGCACAGTAACTAACTGAAAACTTCTGCATCAAGGAGAAGGTCTCTTTTAAAGTTTGGCTTGGCTTCACTTTCAAAGAGTTGTCTGTATATTTTAGAATATGTAGAACTTGCCTTTGATTTAAACCTCGCTCTTAACAATAGACAAGAGACGATTTCTCTACTGAGCGATTTAAACAAAAACAAACATATTTTGGTTACTCGGCCTTGTTCTCAAAACGCTCTGTTTTCTTTTCTTCCCAGAGAAAAATCAAACCCTACAAATCGTTACACTTCTGGCCAAAAAAACTTAAATTCGCAAATGTAGATAATCCATTTTTTTTGCCTGAACAATATCGTACACAGAGAAAGAAGAGCACCTCCCCAGCCCCCAGACATCCATAAAACACGAAACCCCTTCATCTAAACAATTAAAACCATACTTTTCTCCTCCAAAATAACTTCTCCCTTCAAAGGACATTTTCTGCCTCGGTCCCTGTCCACAAGCAGGGCCATGAAGTTGATTTTTAATCCTCCCCAGCACGAAGTCCCGTGTCCCCAGAGGGTAAACAGCCGCACCTCATCCTGCGGAGGCAGTGGAAGGCGGCTGCTTGTGTTCGGAGCCGGGGCTGAGCAGGAGCAGCCACTCCGAGGGGATGAGAGCGCTTAGCCCACGAGACTTCTGGCTACTCGAGAAACAAGAGGGGAGATACCAGGGAGGCATTTCCAGCTTAGGTTGAGGATTTTAGTAGCAGGCCAATAATGCTGTTGGAGTGAAAACAGTGGAAAATAACTCACCCAGCGACGGCCAGAGTTTTTCCCTTACAGTGAGAACACATTTCCCCCAAGTAACACAAACAGTAGTAACATTGGGCCCTGTGATAAAATGGTCAAACACGTCAGTGTGACTCAAGACTCACTGGCCAAGGAAATTTCAGGAGGCTCAGGGTGAGAGGGAGCCCTGTGGAGAGAGCCATGGGGGAGCCCCAGGCCGAACCCTGCTCCCATGTCCTGGGGCAGAGTGAGAACAGCTCGGGGATGTTACAACCTTGGCATGGCAGGAGTGAAGCTGTGGCTCTCAAGCCACAGAGCAGGACTTGCCACCATCACCATGAGCTTCAGGAAGATGAAGGAAAACCTTGCACACAACTTCTGGTCTGTTTTCGCTGGAGCTGCTGCTCTCATAGCTAAGAGTCAAAAATACTGAGCTGTGTATAGACCTACAGAGGTTTCAGTCCATGGATTTATGCACTCAGTGCCTGTTTAGATACCAAGCTGCCACAAAATTCAGCAGAACACAGCTAAACACAGCTCTAAAGGCACTGTATCCCTTCTTATATTCACTTTAACAACATACAATTTTCAATCTCATGTAATAAAAGCTGTGTAAATCCCTCTGTATATTTTTTTCATTCCTTTCAGACCTAATCTGAGCTTCCTACTAAATTAAGGTGAACTACTGTAAGCAAAGTTTCAACCCGTTATAAGACGGTCTACACAGCATCCCCATTCATCAGCTGAGCTGAAGCTTAAACCAGCCCAACTCTGAACACCTCTAAATAAATGCTTCTTCTCCATAGTGTAAAGTCTGAATATGGGTTTTATCCTCCCAGGAAGGCGGTGATGAGAAAAAGAAACAGACTTGAGTCTGTAACAGCTCACATCATAAACATGCTCGAGGCTGTTTGATGTACAGCCCCTTAGGCTATACCACTAGCAGCTCTTTAGACCATCAGTAGAGATTTATCTCAGATATGGTACCTTGGATTTTAAGTTCAGATCATCAATAGTGATTAGGAATAGAAATAGAAAGCCCACTTAACAAAGCCGTTACGAGGGAAAATGTGATATAATGTTTTCTGGCTTTTGCTACTGATTTATTTCATGAATTTGGGCAAATAATTTGATTTTTCCTGTGTAAACTTTGCTTACTATACAATGGATATTTCAATACTTCATATTAGCCAAGTGACAAATGTTAGTAGTACAGTTTAGAAAATACTATGAAACCCTTTGTTGGAAAATGTAAAGTTACAAAGATTAAAGGTAAAACCCAACAGACATTTTTATAAGCTCTTCAATGGGTGAAGACATGGAAAAAGTGGAAGTCAGAGCAAAGAGAGCTTGACTTCAAACAAACTTTCATAGGCAATCCCGATTTCTGAGATAAAAAAGATGCATACAAAATCAGCCTGAATTAGCGCCTTCAGTTGTCTTCATCTGCTTGAGCAAGCAGCAGCAGAATTGCTTTAAACCAAACCTCCAGCGCATCTGCAGCACAGGCCAGTGAGAGCAGGAGCTGGCCTGGCTGAGCACCAGGCGCCGGCTCCAGCCCCACCGCGGCTGGAATGGCTTCCTCCATGGGCAAGCAGCCTGTCCAAAAAACAGCTCCAAACCAGTCTGGCCCACCTACGTGGGCCAGGCCAAACGAGGAACCGGTTGGGTTTGGACTACCCTTAAACCCAGCTTCCTATCTAATTTTGGAATCTAATACAGTGGCTCCCAATTCAGCTCCGGTGCTGCTTAGATCCTCCCTGCGCTTCTCTTCACCCATATAAAAGAAAACAACATGGGTTGGCTTTTAGCGAGAATCAAAATGAAAAAAAAAACAAACAAAAAATCCCTTTGGAGGGAGATATTTGAGAGAGGAAGACGGAAGAAAGGGGGAAGAGAGGTGCCTTTTTCCCATTGCCAGGATTCCTCTGTGGCTCCTCCGACCATGCCAGCATCCACATCACAGTTCCCGGGGACTTCCTCTGAGCAGCTTCTGCGAGATGCCTCTTCCAATGAGCCATTTCATCTTGGTCTTATGTTGCAGAGATTTAGGGTCAGCAGCCCTCCTGGTGTTTTTGAGGCACTTGCATCTCTTCCTGTTTGGCCAGCCAGTCACCTTTGCAGAAGGTCTGTTTTTCAGTGGTCAGTCCCTAGACCAGATCCCAGGCCTTGCAATTTGCATTCTTGAAGGTATCTAAATGTTTGTGATCTTTTTCACAGAGGTCTCTCTACTTTCCCTCTTTCAAGGTTGACAAACCCTATCCAGCTCTAGTCTTTTAACTGCGCTCAAATTAGCTATTTCAACTGTAATTAATTTTTTTGGCTAGGATTCCTTCTTTGGGACACAGTTTTGTTTTTGTTTTCAGTGGCAACAACACACATAACTAGTTGGCTCCACTCAACAGGAATGATCTGCAGATGTTTGATCCTATTTCTCCACAGAGAGGCACAGATTATATGATCTCACAAGGTCTCTGTCAGTCCTATAAGACTATGACACTACAGACCTATAGGAAATATAATTGATCCAGCAGCTCCTCTGGGGTAATTCCCGCCTAGCTAAGTGTAAACAGATTCACAGAGCTGTGTCAACAGCTATTAAATACAGTGATCCAGATAGAAACCGCCAGCAATATATATATACATATATATATACACACACACATATATATACACACATATATATTTTCTTTTCTTTTTTTTTTTTTCTGATTTTGAACTCCAAGGGAACTGAGTGACCACTTTTGGCCAGGCTGAGAAGGTGATGGGTCCTGGATGGTCCCTTGGCCTAACCTGACCAACACCATCTGCTTCTTATTACAAGCCGTGACAAGCAGCTTTGTCCTTTCTTTCCTGCTTGTCCTGAAGCCTGGAAGGAGGTGAAGAGCCACAGAGCTACCTCAGTACCCTCCTTACAATTCCATTTTTGCACTCCCTTCTGACCCACACTCACTACTACCTGGATGTAGTAAGGCTGCAGCCACTGCCACCACCTCACTGATTCCCTTCATGTTACAATTTCCTCTTGTACTCCATTGTACATCTTGTAACCAGCTGTACTGTATCTAAGAGTGCAAATTCATAGGGGACAGGCTGATTTCCCTTTTTTCCTCCTCTCTCACTGTATAGTCCTTAGCACAAGGGGGATGAGACCTCCAGACACCATCACGATACAAACACTATCAGCAGCCAGCGGTGATTCCAGCAAAGGTCCATTAGCTATTCCCAGATACAACCATTACTTTGATTACTGCCCTGCCTGCAGGAGCCAAACCTGGATGCTCCAGCTAAAGCCAAAACTTCAACTGATGCCCCCCTAGACAAGGGGACTGATCTCCAGTTTGTGGAAATTTTTCAATCCCAAGTTCAGCTTTCAAAACAACACAAAACATCATTTCAGCGCAAAATTAAATATGGCAAGCTGTGTTTTCACAGATATCTATCCAATAAAAATGATGTGCCTCATAGATTTGGTTCTGTACCTGTTCTTCAAACTGGTTTTCCAAGCAAGCTCATTGTGCAGCCTAATTATATAAACTTAACCAAGGTGGACAAACCTTTAGCTGCTGGCTTTATAATATTCTGCCAATTCTAAACAGTATCTGTTAAATAGGAAAGGGCATTAAAAAGCAGTGATGCGTATGGATCAGACAGTGATAGCCCAGTTAAACATGAAAAATAAAAAGTGGAAACCACACATGTGGCATCACTAGAGTTTGTGTAGGGGCTTTTCACCTCAGCTAAATGAAAGAGGCTTTGTAGGTATCGCTCCTAACCCAAGCATACCACCTTTCACTGCTTGCTGCCAGAGATTTGTAATGTTAAGAGATGGAAAGATTGCTGAGAGATGCCCTACCCCTCCATTTTGCTTCCAGAATGGATCCTTGGTTTAAATCCTTCAGGCTATTTTCTCTGCTGGTGCTCCCCTTCTCTCAGCATGGTTGCTCCTCTTTCTCACACAAGCCCAAGGAGGCTTCTTCTAGCTGCCTATCCCAGCACTCCCAAATTACAAAATAACATATTACAGCAAACACTCATGGCTGCCACAAGATAAAAGATGAAACGGATGATTAGAGAGACCTTTGGGAACAACGACTGGGAAATTTGGAGATGACATGGACCAGACAGGGCTGAGCATGCAGCACGTTGACTCCTTTCCTCCTCCAAATGCACCTTTAAACCACCACAAAATCCTCTGCATTAAGTGTATGATACCTCTTTTGCCAGACCTAAACTTCACACAATGAGAACATTGCCTGGTCCAAGTAATCCCAAGAGATTAACACAGTTTCAACTCTCTATTCACAAATTTGCCTGTGGAATAATTAGGATTGTGGAGAGCAAAGAGTCTGCTCTGGCTGGGTGTCTGCTCCCCAATGGGACCATGGCCGCAGCTCTGAGCTTTGCTTTTGACAATGCAAATGCAAACTAAACCTGGGAAGAAAAGCCCCCATGACTGTAGTTGTGTTTCTTAAAATGAAAGATTAAACAGTGCAGAAAAACTAAGGGAGAATGTGCATCCCATTGTTTTATTCCAATATCTCCATCTAGGGTAGTGTGTGAGAAATTAAATTAATTTTGTTAGGACTTTGCAATTGGGCAAATACAAAGGCAGAAAAATATCTGAAGGAATTGCAGAAGGCCACAAAGTCAGTGAAAAATGCTTTCCCAGTGCCTTTTTTCAGGTGGGTTGGAAAAGTAGAGCACCACTAGTAATTCAACTAAAAATAACAACTTTTCAGCGGATACTGTAGGAGTTTGGCTGATTAGGAAAGGGAACTTCCATGATTTGATAGATTATAGTGAACCCACAGCAAACTGAATTGACCAAAATATTTTTTCACAGTCCCCCTTCAGACTCCTTGCAAGTCAAACCAGTTCTGCGTCCCGCACCAGCCAGTTCCCTGTGGTTTCTGCCACCTCCCTGGGACCCACCACAGCCACCTCCTGTCCTACCCACCTCTCTGTACCTGTCACCAACACAGGAACCCACGAGAACCTCAGAAATCCAGATCGGTGCTATGTTCTGGCAGATAAAGTTATAGCAAAGTTGTAGCAAGTTCAAATGAGTGGAAACTAAAGTTAGACAAATTCAGACTGGTAATAAGACCCACATTTCAAAGCGAGATTAATTAGCATCTGTAACCAAAGGTTGTGGTGGGTTTTGCTTCCCTGGAAATTTTTAAATGAAGACCAACTGAGTGTTCGGGCTTGCTTTTCTTCTCAAAGGTTGCCCTCAAGTTCAAATGAGAGATAATTTGGGGAAATCGTACACCTGGGTTCAAAGCAGATGTTCACATGGGGCTTCACTGTACAATAGTCAATTAATTTATACATCTGTGGAGATTTGCTTATGTCAAATTATTCTGTGCCTCATAGATGAAGCTTCACCATTGCTAAAAATCCTCACACTCCACAAAACCTCCTCGGACACAGCAGCACCACCAAGCACCACGTGGGTACAGGGTTGGGCTCCCCCAAGGGGCCTCTCCACCACCCGCACACTGCTCCTGCGGACATGGGGAAACTGTCCCAAACTCAGGAAGGCATCTCCTGCTTTTGATCCCTTCCCTCGCTCTCTTTTGAGTCAGTCTGAAAGCAAATATTAAGAGATTTCCAGATTAGTGTCCCCAAATACACTCCCTTTACGCATATGAAATAGTTCCTTCTCCCTTAATAACATCCTTCATGAGCCATGTGAAGGTGCGCTCCCTCATTTTATCTCATCCATCTTCCTATCCTTCTCTGCCTACGTTGTTTGCTCTTGTACAACCACAGAAAACCTGAGCCACTTGCATGGCTCTTGCCTTCCCTTTTGGTCACCAGTATCAGCCCAGTATCACCAGTATCAAAGCTCTTTGAAATCTGACAGCCAAGCTGGCAGGACACCAGGTTCTTTTCTGCTAAAACACCCATCAAGACAGGAGGAGATTTGGTCATGCGTAAAATGGGGCCAACAGCCATTACTCAACCACTTCAAAAAGGTGTTTTTGAAGCTCTGCTGGGATCTAACACTCCCTTGCTGACCAAATTCAATGTGGTCAAATTCTGTGTGGCCAGAAATGAGAGGAAATTTCACTGGAAACCAAGGCAGCTCCAGCTATTTCTACCAGCAGCAGTTTTTCCCTCTTGAATTGTATTATTTAGTGTAAAATTTGCAGAATTTGAACCATTCAGCTCCTGAAGGGAGTATGATACTCCTTTACCTTACCTTCTACCAAACACAGTTGCAGTCTGAGAAGGATCAAATTCTCCTGCATTTTATGGAACCATTTAATAAATTCATATTGGCCAATTAGTCAAACCCAATTCAATGCAACAAAAATTCAAGGCCACAAAGACTTAAGGGCAACATCATAGAATCACAGAATGGTTTGGGTTGGAAAGAGCCTTTTCAAGGTCATCTAGTCAAACCCTCTTGCCGTGGGCAGTGGCATCTTCAACTAGATCAGGTTGCTCAGAGTTCCGTTCAACCTGGCCTTGAATGTTTCCAGAGATGGGTCAACCACGCCTCTCTGGGCAGCCTGTGCCAGTATTTTGCCATCCTCACAGCGATGATTTCCTCATGTCTGATCTAAATCAATCTTTCAGTTTAAAGCCACTCCCCCCTTGCACTGTCACTCCATGCTCTTGTCAGAAGTCTCTCCCCAGCTTCCTTGTGGGCCCATTAGGGGAGGGGGGTAAATATACCACCCTATATGTACCAGAGAGCTTCACACATGAAGATCCATTTCCTCTCCACATCAGCACACATGTGATCCTGCCTCAGCTGCCATTGCTGGCTCCACCCTAGGTAGAAAATTAACAGCAATTCCACAAAGGGAAGGGAGAAATCATCAAACGCCTTTGCAGAAGGATGAAACAAAGAGCTCGATCCCACAGCCTTCCTGTTAGAGGCTTATTGACTTTATTGGGAACACACATCTAGGTATGGCTCAGGATCTGTCCCTTTGGAAGTCTGGAACTGAGGACCTGGTTGCCCCACTAACAATTAGCATTCTGTTTACAAAACCCAGCAGAGTCAGTAAGAATAATCATTACAAAACATGCTCAGACTGTGATTCCGGTTTAAGTTAATATAATTTTAATGAGTTCTTCAGAAAAAGCCTGGCACTTATGGAAAATTTCCTTAATTAATATCAGACCCTAAATTAGTAATAAAAAAAAGCCCTGAATATCATTTGGTCTCAAGCTGGAACTAAAGTATGTTTTGGCATCATTACTAACTGTTAGCAGCAAGTTCTGGAAACAGATGCAAATCTTGATATGTGTCCTAAATATAAAACACATTGCAAAAAAAGCTCAGATAAAAATATATCTATACATCCACATATATTTGAGTGTGCTATTTCCTGCCTGTATCAGCAACAAATTTATTCAATTTCAAAACATTCCACTTGTTTCTTTTCAGTATTTTTTTAAATCCCTTATTTCAGGAATAAAACTCCTTCCCTCTGCCTTCATTTTTCCTGTTTATTTCCTCTCCCAACAGCCGTTTTAAGTAAATGAAAAGGGCTTAAAGACACGCATTGTAACATTCAAACATCTGAAAATCAGCCCGCTTGTTTTACCGTCTAAATATGGGCATAGGTGCCTAATTTGAGGCCACCCACGCTAGAAAAATTTGAGGTAGGGATCATGCAATGCATCTTCTGGACAATTACTCCAATGAGAGATTCAACTCAGTGGATAGGCTGCTACTGAAAGCCCACAGATGAGTGCCAAGGTGCTGAGATTCCCAGGTGGCACAAAGTGGGCAGGAGACTAAAAATGGAAAACCTGCGGTAAACAAAATAAATAGAACCACTGAAAAATAATGAAGAAAAAAAAAAGGAAGGCAAGTTACAAGTTTAGGGAAGGCAGCAAAATGAGCGGGTTGTTTCTGAAGACCTGAGCTCCCCCAAGTTCTTTACTTTGCCTTGACTCAGTTTCATGTCGCAGGGAAAGCATTGAACATTAGCAAGGAGAAACGGAGACAGAGACAACCTTGAGCCTTTCAGCTGCCATTTAATTAAAAAAAATATAGAAAAAGAAGAAGACAGAGTGAAAATTGTTATAGTCACCAAGAAAAACATCCCAGCATAGCGAGAGCACCAGAAACCAACCTGGCTTCTTGGGTTTGCCAAGAGCCTGAGACAATATTGCTGAAGCGTGAACTGCTCATTCATTGCAGGGGCTGCTCACACCACGGCCATGCTGGCAACAGCCACGGCATTAACTATTTCTCTGCTTCCCAGAGCCCATAAAGAAGAAAAGAATTGTATTTTGGAGCCAGCACTAATGCCTTCTCTTATGAAAGGTCCCATCCTGAAATGTGCTTATTGCCCACAACATTTAATCAAGTTAGCAGGAACTAAGGAATGAAAGCATAGCTACTTCTGTGGCCACAGTTTCTACTTAGTTGCTGTAAAGTTTTCTGAGCTCCTTAGGAGAAGATAAACAACTTTCATTTCTAAAAGTTGTTTCAAAGACCAAATTCCCCCAAAAAGGAAAAATCCTTGCTATACAAATCATGTGAATACACGACACTAGCAAAATCCAAGGTTATTCACATATAGGGTGAGAAACCCAAGATGACAACCAGTACAGGACTCCAAGAAAAAAAAGCCCATCACAGTCAGCCTCTTTCTCATTGACATACAAATACCAAATCCAGAGGTTCAGCTAGAGCTGCTTCCATTACATGTGGTTTTTTATTATATGATTTTTAGACTAACAAGAATGAAAATTGAATTGTGTAAAAAACCAGTATTGTCCCTGATTAGGGCATGGATGGCATTGCGTTTATACTTGCCAGCCGTCAGTGAGCTGGGAGAACAGGAAGGTTTCTTAAATTTCAATTTGTGATGAGGGTCCAGGATGGCCCAAAATATTGCAGTGATTTATCTACAGAGTGAGACGAATTAATGGGAAAGTTTGGCTATACATGAACTAGCAAACAGGGTCAGGGCACATTCTCTGGCTCTAAATCCAGTCAGGACGGTCTGGCCACAGATGTAATGTTAAATCCTGACTCCATAATGGGGTGGCTGACTCTGAGCTGCCCACAGGAGCAGGTTCGGGCCTCAGCTGATTTCCAAACCACAGTTGGGACCTGTTTGTGACCATGCTGGCCAACTCCACTCAAAACCAGCCTTTCTGACAGTTTAACAGTACTGGTATTTAACAGTCCAGCCCTACCACTGTGTAATTTATTGGTGAAGATACCACTTTCTGGCCATTTTAGTTCAGAGGTATGGGTCTGCAGACTTCTTTTGTTTAGGGCCTGAACCCATCATCCCCCTCATCTATCTCAGCATGCCCTTACTCAATGATACAGTAAATATAAAGACAGCAAAGTCCACCCTGAACCCTATGGGGACTCCAGCTAGTGGGACAGCAGTGTCTGGACATGGTGGCGTGTCCCCACGAGACAAATATCCAGGAAGAGTGCAAGCCCAGGGCTGGAAAAGGCAGGTTTGGTGATTTGTCCTGCTATTTAGATTCAGTTTTGATTTTCTCATTTGTCATATAGAATCTGTCAAACACAGACAGGATCTTCCACACTCAGCACTGAACGTGTTTGTGGTACACCTGCAGGACAGGTCCTCCAGCATCTGAAGATCTTGACCCTGCAAGTCTCTCCCAAAGGTGAAGCAAAAAGAAAAAGACTCATGTTTAGGCAGAAAGGTGAGTAGGTCCAGGAAAAGTACAGGGGAAGACAAAGTCTCCTCAGCTTCCCTTCTCAGGATTCTCAACAAAATTAAAATCAAGCTCAAACCCTGCAATAGCAGAGAAGGTCGAGATCAGGGTGAGGTAGGGTTAAACCAGGACTAGAGTGTAATTAGGCTGTGATATGGATATGTTTATGGGACAGTTAAACTGTCTCTTAAATCACCTCAGCAAAGGCAGACTATCAGATCATACGTGCCTGTACTTGAACTGCTCACCTAGGCTCGCTTCAGAGACAAACAGGCTCTTCCCAGGCACTGCCAGGGACCAGCACAGATCACCTGCAGACCGGTCAAGTCCTGAAAATTCCAGTTTGTTCCCACTGACTCAAAAGGGACTTGAGGGTGAACGTCTCAGGAATGGATGTCCGCCCTGGAGACATCTATACCCACTCCTCCTTCAGCTGCCTGGGGGCAGCCCTCTTGTGACTGCAAGAACAACCCGACCTGTACTCCCTGCTCTGAACCTTCCATGTGGGGAGGACTTGCTGGATCAGCCCCAAAGTGTTATGCAAAATGGCTGTGATGTGTATATTTATATGAATCATATACATTAATTACATAATAGTCACCCATGCTCCCCATCCCACATGCACTTTGGTTATGCATAGGACACAAAGACTGAGTGCATTCACTATGAATCATGCAATACGACTACATCCCTCAGGCAAGCTCTCTCTAAAATGACCCTTTTCTTACATTCCCATGGCTTCCACTACAACATTATTTAATTAAGAATATTAATCTGCTGGGCCACCAACTTTCACTGTCTTCTGAGGAAGTCTGAACAGACAGACATTTTAATAAAATATGGAGAATCCTGCTCTTTTTATGATTGAGTCGGAACATTAAGGTAAGGCAATTTCATGGCCTCATGAACTTGTTTCTTTATTTGTTCTTGATATGAATGTGAAACGTCTGGACCAAGAAGATCATTTGTTCAAAAGTTGCATGAGTGATGTCAGGTAATCTTTTTTTTGCTCTGCTTTTCAGCTCATGCTGTTGAATACTGCCCGAATACCTGCAACATGTCATTGATTAGTTGTAGAGCAGTGCAAACAGAGCACTGATCCCTATTTGGAGAATAGAAGACGAACACTTGCAATCTGGCAGCCATGGGCACACATGTGCACGTGCCTGCAGCACACATGCAAACCTGCCAGTTGTGCAAAGAAATCATTTGAGGCACTGACATGACCAGTTCAGCTGCATTGCAGCTGAAGGAACTCCTGAGGAACTCCTCAGGGTTGCAGCTTGCTGCCTTTTCCTCCTTTCCAGTGGGATGAGGAACTGCGTGCACTGCTATGGCAGCGCCCCACCATGTCCTGTCCTGCAGCCCCAAACCTCTTCTGATGCTCAGCCTAATCTGGGGTTTAAACACAGGCAACCTCATCACCAAGAATCATGGAATCATTAAGTTTGGAAAACACCATCGGGTCCAACCCAGCAGCACCATGTTCAACATTAAACCATGTCCCTAAGGGCCAAATCCATGTGCCTTTTGAACACTTCCAGGGATGATGACTCCATCACTGCCTTGGGCAGCCTGTTCCAATGCTTGACCACCATTTCAGTGAAGACTTTTTTCCTAATATTCAATCTAAACCTCCTCTGAGGACTTGAGGCCATTTCCTGTCATGCTGCCACTTGTTACCTGGGAGCAGAGCCCGACCCCCACCTGGCTGCACCCTCCTGTCAGGGAGCTGTAAAAAGTGAGAAGGTCCTCCCTGAGCCTCCTTTTCTCCAGGCTGAGCCCCTCCAGCTCCCTCAGCTGCTTCTCATCAGACTTGTGCTCCAGACCCTTCTCCGGCTCTGTTCCCATCTCTGGACACGCTCCAGTCCCTCAACATCTTTCTTGTTATGAAAGTCATAAAATTGAACACAGGATTCAAGGTGTGGCCTCACCAGTGCCCAGCACAAGGGGACAGTCACTGCCCTGGTCCTGCTGCTGCACTACTGCTGATACAGGCCCGATGCCATTGGCCTTTTTGGCCACCTGGTCACACTGCTGGCTCATGTATCCATCCCAAGATGGGGAAGAACACAACCGCTTTGGCCATAGGATGAGTGTGTTTTTGGTCAAAGGAAAATGATTAAAAGTAGCTCTTGAGGGCTGCCACTGACAATAAAACCAGGAGCCACTCCTGCTTTATTGGATGGAATATTTTCAACATCTGGGTGAGAACAACTTTAGCAGTTGTCCAGGTAAAGCCATGGAGGCTCGTGGAAAGGCTGGATGATGTGAAATTAGGCAGATAGGAAGTTCTGTGCCTGTAGGTGTGACAGCCAAGGCCTAAGGGGGAGGTTTTACCCATTTTTCCTCCTGCCTGATGTTAAGCAACAGGCAGTAAATATGGCATTCATTAAAATGACCTTGTATACTTTTAACAGCCTCGATAATCAGATTTCTGCCACTGTATCAGAAAGCAGCTTTTTTATTCAAGGCCTTATAAAACTCTAATTTCTCCCTCATGCTTTAGAGATGCCTGAAGTTTTCTAAGGATTTTAGTGTTTCTTTGCAGTCATTTTCTGCCCTCTTCAAAGTTCTGTTCTCTTCCTAAATATGCATTAAGTAACTGAGTGGAGATTTGCATTTCTTTGAGTGTGAGGGATAAACTGTTTGCTGTATGGGGCAACTTAAAACTTGCATTTCTCTCTCTCTTTAGATATAGAAGGGGTTGGATGCTGCCCTCCCTCCCTGTGGCGCTGCCAGTGAAACCCTTGAGAGGCACTGTCAGGTTTGCAGCTGGGGCTGCAATGTGCCTCCTTGCATCCTAAGCATCCGAGTGGGTCCTTCAGCCAGGAATGCTGCTCTCTAGTCTTGAGTAGAACATTTCTGTTCTGAATTTCTATTTCTGTCAGCAAACACTGCACATAACCTCTGGCACTTGTGGAAGATCAAAGTCGCCTTTTTCATTCTTTAGTCTAACTAGAATCACAATCCCTGCGCTGGGAAAAGGTCAGGGCGTTGCAGAGGCATCGCTCGAGCCCTGGAAAGATGAAGGACAAGAAGCACGAAGGCAGCTGGCCATAGAGCACGGCAGGAAAGTTCAGTCCACGGCCACACAACGTACAGAGCCAGGTCTTTTAGTCACTCTGCCTGTGCCCACATGCCAGGCGCTCACGTCTGAATACACACAGACAAGCAAGGGCTGCAGGGCAAGCATGCGGCGTGCAGCTGCCAGGTCCCAGCCGAGCCTCTCCTGCAGGTATTGCCGCAGGCACGATTGCAAAAATAACCTATTCAACAACAGAGACCATCAGGAGGCTCTGACTCAAAGGGAACCTGTTTCAGGCCAAACAAAGCATTTCCTCAGCATCAAGCCGATCGAGTTTTTTGACCCAAGTCAGGGCATTGCATGGAGAGCCCGCAGGAACCTGCTCCAAAACCCTCCAGCCCTCAGCCCACACGGAGATCTTTGGCATCTCTGTGAAGGCAGAGTGCACTAGGGCTGCAGAGGGGTTTGCAGCTGTTTGTTTGAGAAACAAAGCTTCCCTCCACCAAGACAAAAGAAATCAAGGAGTCTACGCTAATCAAATCCTCCACGCCTGCTGGCTGCACTTCAGCTTGTCAGCGATGCAGCTCAGTGGAGTGATCAACATTTCTAGTGCTATGAGCTTGGTGGAAGGGGAAAACACGACAGCAAGAAATTCACCTGGCTGGGAGTCAAACAGGTGTATGGCAGCAGCATCCAAGATTATAATAATATCTTGCAAACATGCAAAAAATAGATGTAATAAGACTGATTCTTTGGTTTTCATTAATGAATCATAAAGGCTCTCTTTACATTACACATACTTTTTTGGCATACGCTGCTAATATTTCCACACTTGCAAGGTTGGAGTTTTAAGACTGAGCCTCCCTCCCCTAAGGTTCCTCATTTTTGGCAAGAGGTACAAGGTGACTGTGTGCCATGACAGGCTCTCTCTTACTTTGGGGCAATCAGATTACTTTACACAGATGGTTTTATCACTGAGACCATTAGAGGTGAATTGTGCAATATATAAATGTGCATTTGTTTGGTAAAAAAAAGTCTCAGTTCCTCACTGCTGTCTTGTCTATATTCCTAAATGTATTTCCTCTCTCCTGCATAATTCCAAAGCACAATTTGTCCAATCTTTACCTTAAAGTGACTCAGCTTGTTTCTGATAGGCATCTTAAGTACATATTAACTTTAACGAAACAAGCTTTCTTGAGCTACTGGATTGAAATGCAGGAGAATGAACCTCAGCCTTAACTACTGAAGAAATAAAGGCATCTATCTGTCGAGATGCCTAACAACACACACACCACAAAAGTAAAGCACCAAAAAATAGAGAGTATAATATTTACTTTAAAACACAGAATCACAGAATGGTTTGGGTTGGAAAGGATCCTCTCATTCCAACCCCCTGCCATGGGCAGGGACACCTTCCACTATCCCAGGTTGCTCCAAGCCCCATCCAACCCGGCCTTGAACACTTCCAGAGATGGGGCCGCCACAGCTTTTCTGGGAAACCTGTGCCAATACCTAATTACATGCAGTAAACATCCTTTTGTATGGGAAATTAAAAAAAAAAGGAGAGAGAATTTTTTCAAAGAATCAGGTTCACAATTTAAAAATAATCTAATCTGAAATGTACCTAAAGTTATTCGAGAGAGACATGTTCAGAGCAACATAGCAGCTCTTCCTGGCTGAAAAAAAAAGGGATTTTGAATCCTGCCTGCCATGCAGGAACCTTGGTACCACTGCTGAGGTTTGCTCTCCTTGCCAAGGTTTGTCTGAGGCCATGGAGGCAGTCGCTGCCAGTCCTGTTCCTCTCTGCATAATTGTTTTAGGCAAAACAGAGTCTTTACCTGAGAGGCGTCTGGGCACATCAGTAATGGCTGGAAGTCCTGTGCCTCGAGTGGAGGACAGGGGAGTTGTGGAGTGAATGGACGGTGAAGTCATCTGGCTCAAGTAGGATGGGTAAGACTGGTCATAGGACCATGGCGGGGATGACTGCGCCTGCCTGGGGTCTAAGGGGAAAAAAAAACAAAACAAAAAAAAGAGAAATTTTTTTTTAAAGGAAGAAAAATTTTAGGGTATCAACAGCCTAATTGAAAGAAGTGGGATTACTGAACATACACACAATCAGTACTATGAGGAGTGAGAATGTAATGAAACACAACTTGCTCCTCAACGACTCAGCCCTTTCAAGTCTTGGTCTGTGCTTTTCCCTCCCCAGAACAATTTCTGTGGGAAATGAACAGACCAGAGAGCAGAGTTTTAAAAGATTTAGAAGCTGTGCTGCAAATTCCTGGTGTCTCCCTTCCAGCATGTTATACCAAGAGTTGCCAGTCCTCAAGGAATCAGAAAGAGAAGCAGACAGCAAGGATGAGCCCCAGGTCTGATCTTAGCAAGTGGACTTCATGGAATCATAGAATCATTACAGTTGGAAAAGACCTCTAAGACCATTGAGTCCAGCACTGCCAGGTCCACTACTAAACCACCACGTCCCTAAGCACCATAGCTACAAGTTTTTTAAACACTTCCAGGGATGGTGACTCCACCACTTCCCTGGGCAGCCTGTTCCAAAGCCTGAACCACCTTTCAGTGAAGAAAATTTTCATAAGATCCAATCTAAATCTCCTCTGGCACAAACTAAGACCATTTCCTTCAGAGGTGGGTAGACTCCACAGTCAGCACTTGGCACACCCATGAAGCTGTTATCCAGTTCAAACATCACACAATAGTGTTTTCAGTGCTGAAAATACTAGCCAAGGAGAAAAATGTCATTAATCTTATCAGCATCCATCAAAAAATGTCACATTTGGATGCTGGCCCGATTACTTACAGTCCCCCCAATTACAAAATGGGAAACCAAATGGTTTGGTATAACTATTGGAAGCTAATGATACCTTTTGATGTATTTGCAACAGCTCACTATGGAGGAAATGATTTTAAGGATAAACACAGTTCAATTCTTGCTGAAGCACTGATGGAAGGAGACCTAGTTTTACTCACTGATGTTTGGATTTATAAACCATTTGCTCACAGTTAATATCTGGTGATAAAGATACCACTGAATACCTCATAAATTATGATTTTTATTTCTTTACATCGATAAAAACAAAGCACTTTCAACCCCAAAGTTTGTTTTGGGCACTGCACAATAAACAGAAAACTGTCTCTGAACTAGCTCATAGAAGTTGTAGCATATTCCTTCAAATCCTGCCCAGTATTTTCAGGGAAGCACATCAAGTCCATTCAGTTTGGAGAACCTGCTCTATCAGAACACTGTGCTAAAGCCCTGCTTTGCAGACAGCAATGTGACAGCCACATGGCATAAGCAAAGGCTCTTTTTCAGGAAATTCAACTTTTTTCCTTTTTTTAACTTCTTTCCCTGTTCTTCCACACAGCAAAACCTTGTAGTTTCAGCTACTTCTTGTTTATTATTTCTCTTCAGACATGATTTGTTTGAAGAAGTGTCTGGAAAGCAGATACTTCCTTGAAGCAAAATAACTATATAGATATATATATATAAAAAAAACAACCTTCCAATTTAATTTTAAGAGGATTTTCCTGGAGTTTGCCATTTATATTAGAGCTGAGTAATATAAATGGTTAACATAAACTTCTCAGAAATCCGAAGGACACTTGATCATTAAATGTAATGAACTTCTTTGTTTTAACAATTTCAAGGCCAGGGTTGTATAGATTGGCACAGGTTCAAATCTGACTGACTGCTCATTGTTACATCTGATATTGACATATTTCTCTGCCTCATTCCACTATGATAATTCACCATACAGACAATGGTAAATGATCTTCAAGTGGGAACAGAAAACCTAGGCTTGCTGGGAAAACAAAATTAATGGTGTGTTAGGAGCACAATCTCAAATCTAAGATCCTTCAAACTCCAAGACCTTTTCAATCTCTGTTTCTGAATCAAAAACAGAGTCCCTTAAAGTTTTGGGTTTAGGTCAGCTCCAATGCTAGGAGGAAATAACATAGCAGGTAAAGGCCAGGAAAAAATCATAGTAGAGGATGTTTTTACATCATTTTGGTGTAAGATGGTGGAAAGCTCAGAAGAAGAGCTGCCTTTCTGGAGGCTCATGCCACTCTTGGTAGTGTAATCCTCATGGCACAAGAAGTTCTTGAGCATCTCTGGCATTCTCACCACTTTGAACACCCATGCTAGACTTGATTTTACACTTAACACCCTTAATCCAGCAACTGTGAAAGTCTGTGTGAACACAAGAATGACGAATAGCAAAAAGTGGTCTTTCAAAGGGTCATGTGGTATTTCAAAGTAGTATCTCATACTGCACTGTCAGAAGCAGGATGTGGGGCTGGATGGACCATCACTTGACCCCAAAACATATCATATATTCTTACAATATCTACATCAAATAAATCAGTCTTCCCAGGGAATAGGAAATAATGAAGAGAAAAATCTTTAACCAAATTGAACATTAGATGATTCATCAGAGCTCAATGACTGAGGAGAAGGTCACAGTACCTCAGCCCAGAGGGTTACTGCCATTCCTCCACACCAAGGCATGGCTGAGGTCATGGTTGAGGCAGGGTGGGAAATGTTGCCCTGGGGCTGACTGGCTCAAGGTATCTTTGACCCGTTAGGAAACTGGAAAGTGAAAATACAAGTTTCACCAGATCCCACAGCAAATGCCCTAAAGCCAACCCTTGCTGCCTGATGACGGTCAAGGTTTGCATGGACGTGAGAGAAGAGAGTGGTGAAACACCAAACACCCTCGCCTTGCCAAGTCAAAGGCGACCTGTGAGCCCACAGGGCAAACGTCACTGCTCAGCACCATTGCCCAATCCACAGTGAAAAATGCCACGAGGCAGAGCCCAAAGCTGCCCCACATTGTCCCTGAAGGTGGACGTGCAGCTCATGTGGCACCCTCTGGTCCACATGGAGATGGTCCTTGCAATGGCACTGGAGCAGTGACTTTGGCCACTGAGGCCTAGCAGACCATCTCTTCTGGTTCCACACACCACCAAACATCCTGGGGGAAGGAGGGTGCTGGGGGCACCACAGGGGTGTGCCAGCTGCCACAACGGCACTTCCAGGGCAGATCCACACAAATGCTTCTGAGAGTCACCTCCTCCTTGCTCTGGCCCAGGAGGGGTGGGACGACTATTTAACACATACTACTGGGGAAGAAGCTATGAGGTGGTTTGTGAGAGGTTTTCCTTGGCCTCCTACACCACAGACCAGCTTCCCTACTGTCTCTGCCTGGTGGGCTTCCACATGTCTGCAGGATCCCTGCAAGCCAGGGACTTTGCACTGTCACCCAAAGCACGACACGCTCTGCAGGCACGGCACACCTTGCCCATCACAAAAAGCCCAGAACAGATGAGAAACCTTAAGTCTCTGAGGCAGAGTGCATGTGAATTCCTTCCTAAAGGAATCCCTCCAAAATGAGGAAAAATACTTAATATAAAAATGAACTGCCCAGGAGAAAGCCTCCCGCATTCCCACATGGCAGCCATGGGGAAGGGCTAACAGAGCATTCAACAACAGTGAAGGAGTCAGAGGTCCACTCTGAGCTGGCATTTACACTCGAAAACTTTGGAGTGATTACTAAGAGCAGTCCTCCTTTTGTAAACATTTCTGTTCTGCCTGCGTGGGTGTGAGGGGAAGTGCGGCTCTCAGCGTGTTCCTTCACAGCAGGGCATATCGTGGGTACGCTGAGACAGCCTGGGCACAGTTCAGCTGAAACAAATCAGCGGGGCGAGGCCCAAACTAATGCGCAAACAGCTCCATCCTGTTTGCACTTCCAGGTGAACCTCGACAGAGCAGGAAATATTGAGTATTGCATATTATTTTGTGTCTAGGTTTTGCTGTCACATTTATAGTCACAGGAGATATGCAGGATTCTTGACCTTTGTTGTCTCTGACTGACTATGTCAAATGGACTGTGGATATTGATGCTTAATGGACAATAAGAGTCTTTAAAAATTAGTCCAAGATTAGATGCATCACGTAAAACTAAAACTAAAAAGGAAAGAATGAAAAAGCCCATCTAGTGATCCATTCTCCCACCAGTGACACTGGCTTTCCAGTATCACAACTTCTCTTCTTCCAACAGAAATCATCTTAAGATCATACAACAGTTTGAGTTGGAAGGGACCTTAAAGATCATCTCGTTCCAATCCCCCTGGCATGGGAAGGGACACCGTCCATGTTCTGAAGTGTCAATAGAGAGAAGAAAAAACTGCAAATATCCCTGAAGAACAAGTTTTTCCACGACTTTGGCATTGGATTGTGAAGCACACTGATTTTCTATAGGAAAATAAACAAATGCCCCTTTTCTAAGCTGAGTTACATGACCAGAGCACGATCACAGGCTGGCAGCTCCTCGGTGTACTGTCTATAATACCCAGACATCACATGCAGCAGACTCTCATTTAAACCCAGCCATCAGCTCTAGCTCTGGCTGCTGCTGGTTGGATTAGTGCTACTGCCAATAGTCAAAAACAAGCTGTCTGGAGCTATCTTTGGTAAACACTTAGAGCAAATATCCTCACTTCTGATCTTAACAAAGCCAAGATGACTTTCTGCATGAGTAACCCAGCTAGTGTTATAACACCAAACCCCTCAGCAAAACAACAACAGCAAAATGCAACCTTCTTCTCTTCTCTAACTCTTTCTTAGGCATCTTTAAAAGCCCAGGGCTTCATCTGACTTTCCCAGTTCAATCAACAAAGTCAAATCCAGTGGAGTTATGCCCCAATGTAAAGAAAAGTAATTGAGACCAGATTTTGGCCTGAAGAACCTCTAAACCCATTTCTCCTCCCACCCCTCCAAGAGTCACATTTTTGAAATGAAAAAAAAAAAAAAAGATAAACTCAACAAATCATGCCAGTAGGGCAGCTAAGTTTTAAAAGGGGGGTAGAGGGAAATAAAGTTAAAAGAATGATAGCAGGGACACGAGCTTTATAAAAAGGAGGTCCCCAATGGCAACTTGCCACTCAACCAGAGGATGCAATCAATTTGCATAAAATACAGCAGGCTGCAGATTCAATTTACACTGTCCCTGAAATCAGTCCCTGTCTGCCAGTGAAGATGTATCCCCTCACTACCTTCCTGTTAACCCAGCTCTGAAGACTTTAAATCTACTTAAAAAATGATGAGAAATGGAAGTATAACAACCCTGAAGTGCATGGAGAGGAGGAAGAGGAAAAGGGGAAAAAAAAAAGGTTTCACAGGACCTGCCTTTGAGGGCTGTTATTTCGGTGATGAAAGTCAGAGGTTGCCTACAGATCAGCCAGTGCCACAGTGGTGCTGGAGCATGAAACCTCACTTAGCTCCCACTTTGCTGTCCCCGCAGCCCAGCCGATGGGATCCTCGCACTGACCACATTCCTGCCATTACACCCGTGGCTTTTCCTGGCCTACAGAAGCTAATCCTTACCAGTTGCATCTCAGAAAAACAAGTTTTCCTTGTCTCATACTGGAACACTGATGCAACAGCTCAGTGTCTGAATGGGAATGTAATCGGATACGTGAACAAGTTGCATGAGCCAGTTAGGGAAAGGGGAAAAAAATAAAAAAGCAAATATACCAGTAACCAAATGTGAATGGACAGGATTCCTGATTTACGGGCAGCAAGCAGGGTTCAAATTGGATCTGCACTGCCTCAGCAAAGGCAGCTGCTTATTGGACCATTTGTTTTTTAATCACCCTTCGATGTAGCTTTTGCAGAATCCTAGTTAAAATGCCATGTTGAATAAGGGCAACTCTGTGCCTTGTTCTGCTACAGCCTGGTCCTGTGGTAGGTTAAGGACTGCGCTGTGATTTGAACAACCTGTACTCCGATACTCCAGGAAAATAAACACAACCTAGACAGAGAAAAGAAATATAAGAGTGAACCCCAAAGTGCTGAGTTCTTTCAGACTCAGGTGTGGGTCAGCCAGGCTTTAAAAAATATGTCTGTTTAATCATGCAATAACTATGCAAGGCCTCAAGTGGAACGAAGCAAAACATTTATGTGCTTGCTAGCAATAATATGGATTTTGTGTAGGAAACCAGTATTACTGTTCAAGTTATTAGGAATTTATTATTTTCCCTAAATAATAACTAGGTAAAGAGATAATGAAACCATGGTATTTCTAAAGGAATGCTTGGTTAATTCCAATAAAGGTAATAAAAAAATCCTGTTTTTCAGAGAAGTTTTAACGGATACCCAAGGCAGTGCTTATGTTAAGAAGCCAGTGGCATTCTGAGTATTCCACCACAACAAGGAAACTGGTGGTGAAGGACACCCAAAACACCTCATTCCTTGCCACCACACCGAAGAGGGGGATGTCCAGCAATTTCCCACTCAACACCCCATCAAAGGGTGCCTCGTCCATGGCATCACTTTGTCTCTCACTGACATGGTTTGTGTAGCAAAGAGCACCCATTCATCCCACAAGAAAGATCCCAGAATAGGCACTGTCAGCAAAAAAGCATCCCAGCACTTTGGTGGAACATCAGAGCACGCTGAGCTTTACAGATTACAATCAAGGTCCTGAAGAGCACCAAAAAGCCTGGTGGGAAGCCAGTGCAATTCTCAGAGCTTGCACCACGTAACATGCTCACATCAATCACCTCATTAAACAGGATGGCCACCAGAGAGCAAATGGAGAGCTGGCTGTTGGACTTTTCTAAACTGAAGAGGAGGCAAGGGTGGGAAATAACATCACAAATACTGCATCAGACCACTTATTCACTGCAGAGTCCTCACTGTTTTGGGGGAAATGAGAGCAATTTGGGATTCTAATGTATCCCATAACCTTGAATTTATCCAACAATAAAAGCACATAATCCACAATAGATGGGAAATCCAGCCTGCCTCCCTCAGCTCAGCTCAGCTCACTTCCCTCTGCCCTACCAGCACCACATCTTCCCTCTCTCGATGAAGTCTCAGCTGCTGTTTTGAACTACTGACTTAAATTTGCAGAGAAGACAGGGAATGCCACACAGCTTTTTTTCCAGTCAGGCTTATTGAAAGCTCATCTGAAGTTTTCACCTCTCAGATCTGTAAATGCTGCTGCTGCCTCATAACAAGGCAGAGAAGTAGTCTATTAATCAAAGCCAGCAGAACATTTTCTACAGGAGGCATTTATGTGAAGGAGAGCAGCATATGAGGTTACACTTCGTTAGGAAGAAAATTACAAGGGGATCTCAGTTCTTGCGCTTCAGGGCATAAGCTGATCACCAGATGGGGTCAGGAAGAATTTCACCCTCTTTCGTTCCTAGATATAGTGTTGCACAATAGGTAAACTATGGAGGCACAAGGAAGAAGGAAAAAAACTGCTTATAGACTGGATTTCCCCCCTACTTTCTTGGGAACTATGTCTACAAACACTGCCAGACAGAAGACTTGGTTAGAAAAAAATATTTTGTTTTAGTTCGGCAGTTCTTACCCAGAAAATGATATGCACAAGAGCCCTGACTTCACAGGTCCAATGAACAAAACACAAAGCCTGGCCAAAAAAATCTGCTCTGGGAAGCTGGGGGGCAGCAGGTACCATGATTGGGTACAATCAACATATTTAATATATTGTAAACATTTTCTGCTAGTTAAAGTTAGGCTTCTAGATCTGGGAGAACTTTGCCACAGCTCATGGGAACAATTTTTTGATGCAATTCCTTGAGTGCTTTGAGTTCAAATTAACTCACTTCTCTTTCTTACTGCAAATTAATAAACCGGTTGAACTTAAAAAAAGAAGGAAAAGAAAGAAGAAGAAAGCCACAACACTTTGTTAAAACCACTAAGTTTCAGCTGGTATCATGTCAAAACCACTTGAAACATGAAACTAGAAATCTTCCTAGGTTGACTCAAAGACTATGTCTATACTAGGAGTGCTTTACCAGGAAAGGAATGCTGGTGTATAATGCTGGCAAAGGACTCTGCTGTGGATGCAACTGTAGCAGCAGAAGCGAGTATTAAATCGCTCTAGGGAATTGAGCCAAGAGCTTTGTTGACAGACTTGCATCTAGGTGAAGTTCTCCAACAGTTCTAACAATTGGTCAGGGGTAACACCTCTTCACATCCTGGATAGACACAAACATGTCAGCACAAATTTAGAATCTAGAAATGCCCAAAGTTAGGTAGAAGTTGTTTTGAAACTCTTTTGAAAAATTTAACCAGCTCTGACTTTAGAAAAAAACAACATTGGTTTATTTCGTAGGTTTCACAGTTTTGCTGCAAACTTCTGGCATAGCTGTAGTTAAACATCTTATTTCAGCCTTCTAATCTGTGACACATGGTGGGTCTTTATGATTTCCCTCAGCACAATGAAATCTGTCTCTCAGCATGCAATCATAAATGTTGCATCCAACCCTCACGAGCAACCTTTGGAGATTTCTCCATAACCCAGTTCATTTATTGTAACCGTGGTCAGCACTGGTGGTGGAAGGAAACCACCATGTGAGAAGATTGTATTATTATTCTGATAAAAAGACCATTAGGTTCTGTCTGCTTCCCTTAACATGAGCGCAAAATAACAAGGCTGAATAAAAATGTTCATTCTGTTATACACTAATAGGTACTATTGCAACACGGAGAAGGCAGAGCAACGTGGCAGCTAGAATTTCACCAGATCCCTACTCAAATGACCTGGATTGACTATTTTAGATTTATGACAAAAGATATTAAAAAAAAAAAAAAAAGAGACATTTGCAGCTTCAAGCACTATAGAATAATCCACTTCCCACCTAGCTTTGCTCAGAGAACATCCCCCACTCTGTAACAGCCTCTTTGACTGCAGCTGAGACACAAATATCCATAAGCAATTACTACCAATGCCTGTGCAAGTCAAACCTATGGTTCTGTCTCTTACCTGTAATCTGACTCTGTCCTTGAGGATTAAAAGGACTTGGTGCAGAGTTCAGAGAGGGCCGTGGGCTCTGGGTCGGGACCCCTACTCTCATACTGGGATGAGGAATGCGCCCTAAATCACTGAGGCGTTCAGAGAACAAACTAGGTTTAGAGTCATCAAGCTTCTGTCTGTGCCCTGGAAACAGCAAATCATAAAATAAAAGCGTTAATAACAAGATTTAGTAATTTAACACACCCCCAAAAAAACCCCAAAATGGTCTCTAAGGACCTGTTATTAGATTTAATGGATTTACAGGTATCTCAGCTACCCCCAATAACACAGAAACATTTTGGGGGGGTTGTGTTTTGGACATGGCTGTGCTGGTGAAAGCCTTATCGAGCACAGCTGTGCCCATACACGTGTAACATATTACAATTTGGATCAAAATAAGCACTTATCAGGACACCCACACAAGGTCTTTTTAGTCTTTTTTTTTCTTTTGCTGCTTTAACTACCCAAGGTAGTTAAAAAGGCAAACTTTTCCTTCCAAAAGCAAGCCTCATATGTACGTAAAACTTAGTAACTGGGACAACTACTCCATGCCTGGTTTGTATGTTGTGGATTTTTGCTAAGAAAATGCAAGCTTTTCTTCTCCCCTTATTTTTTTTCTTTAACTCTGGTATAGTTAGCCATTAGCTTTCATTCCTCTGGGAGGTTTTCCAGAAAGTAAATAGTCCCTGTCAATTGAGAAGAGCAGCATCCAAGGAAAACCTCCAATGCTGCTGGCCAGGACTGGGCCCTACACACCCTTGCATGGTCAGCCTTCCTCAGTGCTCCTACTGCACTCACCCAAAACAGGCCAACTGCCCCTGGACATATTTGGAACACTTATTTAGGGGTGTTTTGCTGTCAAAATATAAAGGGGGAAAATGGCAAAAGCACCAGAATGCCCCCAGTGGTCCTGCTCATGTTATCATTGAGATATTTCAAGAGCAAAGGCTTTGTCTCTCTAATGGTTATATTTTTGCTCCTAGGTTTAATTTCTTTCCAAAGGATGCTCCTTGTCCAATGGTGCCTTCGAATGTGAGGTGCAGAAGGTGTTATATCGATCATTCAGCACACGGAGAAACAGGCATGCATAGAGATTAAGGACAGGACTAATTTTACTTAACTTCAGCCATTCATAAATCAGGCATCTAGTCTAAACTCTTCTAATGTAGACTTCCTCTTTGGTTAATGGAAAGAAATAGCTACTTCCAGAGGGCAATTAATCTCATTTGTCTCTGACACTAGCCTTAAAATGGCATGATTCACCTCCTGAATTTGCTTTCTCTTCCTTCTCTGATCAGAGAGGGAGCACACATGACTGGTCTAATTAGACACCCTCGCCATTAGTCAATGTTAAGTGGAACGAAACTTACCCTAAGTTACAGACCAAGGTCACACAAAAAGCCTCTGGCAGAGCTGAAAGGGGGGCCCAGACCCCTTGACTGCAACCCAGAACCACATCTGCCTCCATCCTTGTATGCAGTGCCGGGGAATGGCACAAGCAATAACTGGGTGGGATATTTTAATGCTTTTAACAATAGGAAGGGTCCCTGGTAGGGTTTGGGCTTGAACTCTTCCAAATAATCACCAGTGTCTTGAGATACTCCATGTTGTCCCTCAGCAGTATGAATACAGCCATCTGTCTAGAGGCAGCAAGAGTTCAACTCTGCAGACATGGGAAGATTGTCCCGTCAGTCTTTGGGCCATAGAACCAATTCCAACACTGTTTAATTTATTTTAGAAGCAGAAATGAGGCCACTGAATCTTGAGATTGAACTATCTGACTACCACTGCTGACAGTAATTCTCACCACAGAACTGAGTACATGGGTTCCACAGTGCCAACATGACACACAGGCAATGCAATATCCAAACTAAATAAATCCAAACTGGATTCAGAGAAATCACAGCTCTAGATAGGGAAGGATTCAGGTTGGGAGATGAAGGGAAACATGATGGAATTTAACTTTGAAGAAACTACTCTTGCAATTTAAAAAAATTAATTAGTTGACCCATAACTTGGTACTTTGAAGTCTGGGTTTTCTCCCCCATAATGACTCAGTCTAAAAGTATGGGATGGGTGGGAGCCTTCTCCTTAGGGAGAAAGTGCTGCTCCATGTTAGAGCTGCCATGAGTGGCTACTCCTCTCTTCAGAAGGAGTCAATCACTTTAAATGGGGAACGATTTTAGATGGGCTTGTTAAAACTCCATAATAGAAGCTTAATTAACAGGGTCATATGCAAGCTCTAGTCTTTAGCATCATATTCTCAATCCATTTAAACTAAAACTTGTACAAGTTGGGTGCTGCTAAATCTGAAGAAATGACTTTCACATACACACAGAGTCAGTATTCTCCTGGGATTTCTCCATCTTCTTTTCCTCCATAATTGAAGGTGTCCCTGCCCATGGCAGGGGGTTGGAACAAGATGATCTTTAAGTCCCCTTTCAACCTAAACCATTCTGGGATTCTGTGAAATTCAAGAGGTCTCAAGGCAAATGTGATCAGCCCATCTCTGGTCTTATACACCAGAGTTGATTTTAGCTGGGAAAGAATCCACTCCCAAAGTGAATTTTATTTAGAATTTTGGTAGAAAAAAACTTGTGCTATGTTCATGAAGTGACCTTTTAACTAAAGAACCACTAACAAACTGGTATCCAATCTATTTCAGCTGTCCTCAGGTAACTCAATGAACACTTATTACACAGGTCACCATCACTCCTGCACTAACCTGTGCCAGATAACCCTCAGCCTTGTTTTCATCACATTCTGTTTGTTCATACATAGCTTTGTTAGAAAAGACTTTATACTTAATTATGTGTATTATAGCAGAGTTCTGGATAACAGAGCACTTTAGGATAGGCAGAGGAAAAAAAGGAAAAAAGGAGAGGGAAAAAAGAAGGGGCAGCATATAGAAAGAAGAAAAAAGATTTCCACATCTGGTTGAATTGAAATGATCTATAGATGTGTGGGTTTGGGTGTTGCCACTGGCCCCTCGCCCCCCACCCCACCCCCAAAAAAAAAAAAAAAAAAAAAAGGAAAGAAAGAAAAGTAGGGAAGAGAGAGCTCTATGCACATCTGGAAGACCCCAGGCATCAATGGAACTGCAAGTCCCCAGAAACCAGCAAGGGGCCAAAGACAGACTTGCCTTCTCCTTCTGGACATTTAAAATTTAGGGTTGTGACACGGAGTCATGTTGTGACAAAGGGATCCACAGAAGGAGCCACAGTCCCCCAGTGAAATATCCCAGGGAGACAAGATGACATTACAGCTTTGCATGTTATGGGTTACTCTGCTTTGATAAAGGCTGAGACGTGCTCACACTGAAAGTAAGCAGGAAACTCAACAAAACCTTTGTATTCAGGAGGTGCTCACAAAGGCGTGTGGGCAACTTAAATAAAGCTCCTGCCTTGATTTCTGTGCAGGGAAAAAAAAATCCTGTTAAGTATGGAGGAGCCATGAGGTATGGGCTGAAAACAGTCTAAAAAGACCTTCTGAGTAATACATAAGCAGCAGCAATGAAATATGTGATACATGTTTAAAACTCATTCCACAAGCTGCTTTTCATCTCTCATTGATATATGTGTCCGTTGACAGAGAAATTCCTGATCCCAGGGGAGCGTGCTAAGAAAAGCTGTGTTCCTCAGTCTCAGTACTGAGGCGTAATTTTATTTCAGGAAAAAAGATTAGGGCAGCAAGTGTGGATAGCTGAGGGAGAATCCATGATCTGCTGCTGCAGCAGTGAGTACATTAAAAAGCAATATAAAAGCTATGTGAAGAGTAGAATAAAATAGTGTTACAGCTATCCCAATGCCTGCAACACTGCATTTAGTGCCTGTTGCTTTGTTACAAAGATGAATTTGCAGAATGGATTTGGCTTAGAGGGAAAAAGAAATGCTTATGGACATAAGCAGTCTTGGATGTGAAATGTCATTAAAAAAAATGGAAGCTGACCCATGAGTCTCTTACTGAGGATGGAACCCAGTGGCCACTGAAAAAGATCAGGTCACAGGTGAGGAGATGGGAAAGAGAAAAACTGAGAGTTCATAGTCAAGAGCTAAACAAGCTGTTCTGATTTGTCTGCTGGCACAGTACAAAACACACTGGATGTCAGAAATTCAGGGTTCACTCCAAAATAACAAGAAATAGTCTGATCTTTCACCACTACTCAATGGTTTCAAGCCAAACACCAATCTGAGTATAAGTTTCTGGAGACAGAAACATTGTCATTAATCCTGTCCAGTGCCAATTTTGGCCATTTTACATGAAGCAAATCAGAAAACAGTACTGAGAGTGCCATAAGGTCAGTGAAAACTGCAGCCAGCCCGTCAGTGCCTGTACTGCTGCTTCTGCTCGCCAGCCCAGCACGGCCTCAGAACATGTTTGTGTGGCCCATGGAAGCTGATGTTCAATTATCACATCCCAGGCATGGCAGAAGATGTGAGGAGTCTTCATCTCCAGCTTAATCATTTCAGTTTAAACTAAGCAAAGGACTGTCTCCCAGATCAAAGCAAGGCAATCTCAAGTCTGCTGGATGTGGTAACTGGAAAGGGACGTGAGCTCGTCTCTCATCACTGAACTTCCACTGCTCTGCTGGAGAAGGCAAGATGTAAATTGGGCTGTGGAAGAGGCTGACTTGCAGAATGTAAATGTGGTGTTGATGCTTGAAGATTTTTACCTCCTCGGGGAGGAGGGGTGTGTGTTTTTATCTTTCAGCTTGTGGGTGTGGAACTGAAAACTAATCAGATTATGCTACACGTGGCCCTGCCAGATGCTGACACTCAGGGACTCCCTTTCTTTGTACCGTGTACACCACCCACCAGCTTTTTTGTGTGGTTTTTTTTTTTTCCTGGTACCAAGGAGATCTGGTTACCAGATTTTCAGCAGATGCTTTTATCACTCTCCACTGGGTTAGCTATTTTCAGTCATTACCCACTTCTGTCTTTTTCTGCTTTTGCCTTAACAAGGAGAAGTATCGTGTGAATCAGGTGCCTCCATAAAAGAGCCAAGTAAAGGCAGAAAGGTCATGGCAGTAAGAGCCTGGGCTATCACCTGCTGGAGAAATATTTTCTGGGACATCCCAAGCAGAATTGGAGGATGATGACCCATTGTGAAATGCCACCATGGCTTCTGTTTGCTCTGTGTCACGAATGTGCTCAGCACCAGATAGTGAAGTTTGGAGTCATTCCATGGAGTGACTACAGCTGGAAAAGGCAAACAAAACTTCTTTGAACTCAAGGGCTAGTAACCAAAGATTTCTGCAGCTCTGGGTTCAGTGAACCCACTGGAAAAGGGACTTTTCTTCAGGTTAAGGGGTGGCAGAAAGAAGAAGAATCACCTGGTTCATGACCTGTGAATTTGTAGCCTGTGCACCTCTGTCTCTTGACTCCAAGAGAAACACAATAGGGATCAAGAACCCAAGTTTTGATTATTCCCACTGTTCTCCAAAGGTGAAGTGCTTTAAAAAGCTAAAGAGTGGACACATTTTTTCCTACTAACCCTATATGTCTTTGAGACAAACGCTCTGATTTTGTCTCTTTTAACACTGGAACACCAGCAGCATTCCAGTGTACGTTCCAGTGTGTACTCTTCTACATATGCATTGTAGAAGACAATTTCACACCACAAAAAAGACAAGCTACCTGTCCTCTGAATTTCATCACAAATTCTCCTTAAATTGTCTTTGCAGGCCTACCTGCATTTCATCCCGTTTGGTCCTGTGGATCAGGGGTAACTGGAAGGTGCTGATATGGGCTTGACCGATTTCAGCTACAGCCTGATAAAGCTGAAGTCAAGGGACCCACATTTATGCCACAGTAAAGGAGTTGAGACCTGAGCCTAAGGCTTCCTAACAGCTGTTGTTCAGGAACTGAATAATGCTGAGCATTCAGCATGAAGCAAAACCATTCACTGTTCTGTTACAAATTTCAGACAATACTTTACTGCAGCAAGATGTCACTCCAAAGCAGTGTCAATCTATGCACTGGAGGTAAAAATAAGGGAGTCACAAACCAGAAGCCCAGAAGATTCACATTAGCTCTTTGCAAGGAAAAAGACCTCTGAAGAAAGTCATGAGGGTCCCTCTTGTGTCCTTTGTCTTGTGACAAATTGTCATCCAGGGCTAATTTCTCCCCACCCAGTCCTACTGAATGCACCCAATCCCAAGTTCATGGAAAAAAACCCAAAACACAAGAGCCAAACAATTTCTGCCCAGGAAAGGGGAAAGCTTGGAACCCTTCCAGTCTCTTGGGTAAAGACACAATTATGAGAAGAAAAATATAATCCACCCAAGAGACATAATTACATAATTAGGCCATAGGCTGTGCATAGGAAAGGTTCTTATAGTTCATAAAACAAGGAGCTACATAGGTGCAGTAACTGTAGTTAATTCACTCAATGGAGAAAAAAAAAAAGTTTATTTTTTAAATAGCTGAGGGCACCAGTTTGCATTAGACTGGGAGCTTATTCTCCTGACTGTAAACAGAGCCCTGTTAGTGCCAACAGGAGTCACTCAGGCGCAGGCAGAAAACAAGCCTCTGCCTCTTTTTGTTCTTAAAAAAGGCATATTTTTTTACCCAAAGCAGCTAAGGCCTGTACCTGAAACTACTGCAGAGAAAAGGAAATAAATAGACAGGCAAATGCACACTGTGGAGGGACTCAGTTCCTGAGAAACAGATCTAATGTGTATCCATTTGCCAAAATCCTAATAAGCCCCTCCTCCCTGACCCCTGCTCTGCAGACTACCGGTATGGGTCCAGAACGACCAGACCCAGATCCTGGGGGAACCAGTGGCATTACCATCTTCCCAGAGCTGTGGCTCCTACCTGGGGTGAGCAGAGGCAGAGGGAGGTTGGAACCTCAGCGCTGAGGCCAAGCCTGTGGAGCATCTCTGGTGTCGATGGTCATCTCCCCACTGACTTACTGGGAGCACAGGAAATGTCCTCTTGGCTCATCCCGCGGGCAGCCCGCCCAGCATGGGACAAAGAGAGCAGGTTGGAGGGAGGAAGGGGCAGGAAGGGTGAGAAGAAATGACCCATGGGGGTGTAACCTCTGCCCATTTGTACCGGTGGGAATAACTCTAAAGCTTTTGAGGATACAAAGCGCTTTTTAAAATTCAGCTGGGGGCTGTGAAGAGCACGGATTCAGCTGAAGGATAGACCCAGAGACTGGGGGTTTTCAGCAAACTGCAACAGCTGCAAAAAAGCCTCCTGCTCACAGTATTTCTCTATACGGAGAGGTGAAAAATGCCTCCTTGGAGCAGGGCTCCAGGCTGCTCGTCTGGCAGCCAAGGGACTGATGGGGGCAGGTGTCAGGGGCCAAGCTGGCCAGACACTGCACAGGGAAAGGTGTTAAAGCAGCAAAACGGAAGATTTAACAAATGAAACCAAAACAATGCTTTGAGAAAAAGGACAGACTGAGCAGCAAAGGGCTCAAGTAGGTTTATTTTTGCACCAGTACCCTCCTACCCTCCAACTCATCCCAGAGCTGCAGGAGTCGTGCAGCCCTCTGCTCTGACTCTGTACTCCAGGTGACTGAGCCAGGTCTCCCCTTGCTGCAGTGCTGGAGTTGTTCCTTTCTCTTTTCTCTTTGAAAAACCTTTGAATTCTGATTAAGATTTTGAAGCTTGTTCTGCAAAGTTGAGCAACACCTCATAGGAGCATCAGCCCAAACAGGCCAGGTCAGGGAAGCAGCAGGTAGAACCCCCTTGTGCCACGATGCTCTGCCTTCACCTTTATCCATCCTTCACAAACATAAAGGAATCTGTGTTCACGTGTGCCAGGAAACCAGCTGAACATTGCTGGCATGGCCGCTTGTAGACATTAAAGACAACTCATATAAACAGAGACTGTCACGCAAGTCTTGGTCCTGCCTTAGCTCCCTTTGCGTGCTGGTATCTGTTACACTCTCTCCCTCCTCCTCCCCCTTTTTTCATCAGAAGCAGGGATGAGGGAGAGCAAGGGCGTTCCCAAAAAGCTCAAGAGCTCCTCATTCTGATTTATCATCCTCATGAACCCAGCAAAATCTTTGAGGAGTAAGGTTTTTTCTCCCCCAAAAAAGGTAGCTGTCCTGCAAAGATCCCACCACTTTTTGCTGCTTGTTTGCTGCAGCACCAGGCAGTAAAGATCATAGTGAAGAAGGGGGCAAAGCAGGGGAGAGAAAAAAAATCTCCTTGAACTGGCTTCCCTCCAGCTGGCAGGAGGGGATGGTTTTCTTAACGCTTGTGAAACCTGATTACTTTAAAAGAATGAGAAGGGGGGGATGATGTAAACACAGCCACTAAACCAGACTTAAGGCGCTTAGTTTAAATCTAGTGTAGAGCTCTCGGATGCTGCACTGCTCTCTAGACATCAATAGGTGCATTTTCATTTCTGGTTTTGTTTTACATCCCTAAAACCAGGAGCGCATTGCACGCTGAACGCTGCGGTTACAGCGGGAATTCAGGCATGGAAGACACAACAGTTAAGCAATAATGGATGGATGTGTGTGTGTTTGCTCTCTATCTTTCAACAGATTGTTTTGCTGTGTTAGAAAACTACTGTGTTTATATCCATGCAGCAGGTTTTAAGCAGACTGTTTAAACTTGAATAAAGCAGGATATTTCTAAAATAACCTTGCTAATACAATTCAGATGGCTAAAGAAACCTGAAAACGTGGTTAAAAAATAAAAAAAGATGCCGTTTCAACCTACACTGGTGGGTAACATGATCTAAACTCTGAAAGAAAACAGTCTTTACAAGTTCAGCTTGAAGGATTATCTTGTGTATCAGCACCCTCTGTGGCAGAGTAGCATTTATCCACGTATCCGCCCATGTTAATGCTGTTGCACAATTTACTACAGCCGTGATAGACAGATAATTGCTTTATCCACCCAAGTGTAATAAACAGAGTCTACTATGTTAATCCTTGTGTTCTTATTGTCGGCAAATGCCAAGTAAGGGAGAGACGTACACTAAAAACTCTGTCCTCTCCTTCCAAAACTACTGGAGTTTACTCACCCTCAGACCTGCTAAAGTGTTCTTATTGCATTCCGCTCCCCTGCTTGCAGCGCCAAGTATTTTGACTAGTATCAAGTTATTGTTATATAAAGGGCACCTACACTCAGGCTATATGGAGGCAGAAGCCAGGATGTAGCAGTCTTTAGGAAAAAAAATAAAAACACCCAACCAACCACCCTCAAACATCTTTTCCTACTCAGTAAGTAAAACAGGCCAAGTATTTTCTGTTCCTGGGCATAGCACAGAAAGTAATTACCTGTCCTTCTAAAACTGGACATCTATTCAGTTTGTGTGGAGTCTGTCTGACTGTTGAAAAATGTCATTTAGCTGCTGGCCCATCAGTGTTTTCCACAAAAATCTATAAAGATTTTTTATTTTGAATGTCAAAAACAGGCGTATCCTTTAAAAGGTTTACAGATTCCTGGCGTCTCCATGAGCTTAGGTTTGTGGCATCAAATTTGTAATGACAGTTTGATGGATGTCTCCCTTTCTTCCTCCTGAAAGGTATAAGGAATTGGTGGTTTCCCAACAAAAATTATGCTTAACACTATTCTTTGCTCTTATTTTTCCTCTCAAGTGTGTAAAAAGTCTGCTGCTGGCAACGAGTGGGTTATTGAGGCAGCTTTCATGCTACACGAGGGATTCAACTTTCTATGTGCTCAGAGCTCTTGCACAAGCACCTACACGATGTGCAAGCTCTGAAGAAGGACAGCCTTAAGTGGCACATAAATGCTGCAGCTGGGCTTAAGCGAAGAAACGCTGGCCAGAAGATGCTGCCAACAATCTTGCAGGTGAGTCGCAGTTTTTAACCCCTTGTTATGCTCCACCTTTCCATGCCAATACCAGCAGGGACATTTCTGGCTCAGGTGGAGGTTGCGATGAATTAACTTCTGCTTTCAGGTCTTCGAGGGAAGGAAAAAGGGTAGGTTTAGATTAGATATTAAGAAGAAATCCTTTACTGTGGGGGTGGTGAGATACTAGAAAAGGTTGCCCAGAGAAGCTGTGGCTGCCCCAACCCTGGAAGTGTTCAAAACCAGGTTGGATGGGGCCTGGAGCAACCTGGTCTAGTGGAATGTATCCCTGCCCACGGCAGGGGCTGTTGGAATGAGATTTTTTAAGGTTTTTAAGGTCCTTTCAAACCCGAACTATCCTATGATTCTATGATATAAAAGATAAAACACAGCCATAGAGGATGAATGGATGGGGGCTCGGTGTTACAAAGTTGCCCACTGACTATCATTAGTGATATTGAAATGGAAGGCGTTTTATGCATCTTCAGCCAATTAATAGCTGATACTTCCTTTAATAACTTGAGTGACGCAATACAAAGCACAATTATAAAATCTTTAGATGACTTCCAGTAAGGTAGGGTCTTCAGACTTGGAGAAATGGGTCAGAATTCAGAACAAACTTAGCAAGGAAGAGAAATTGTGCCTGACATGTCATTAGAAAGATGACATGCAGTAAAAGTTAAGTGCTTTGTGTTACTCTTTGGAGCAAGAAGCCAAATGCACCACAATGACAAACCTATTAACCAGCAGCACTGCAGAGGAGATCTGGGGGTGGCAGGGAGTTGCAAGTTAAGTATGAGTCAATAATGGCATTCTGGTTTTTTTTCAGAAAATGAAGTAAATGCATTTCTGGGAAAGATTAATGGTCATCTTGCATACAAGGCATAGAAGGTATCTATTACAGAATGCTCAGAAAGTGATGAGACATCAGCTTGACTGCTTTATCCAGTGTGGGACACCACCCTCTAAGAAAGATGCAGACAGATGAGAGAGAATCCAGAGAAGAGCAACAGGAGCGATAACAGATTCAGAAAGCATGAGCAACATGGAAAAGTTGAAGGAAATGCATTTGTTTAGTCTAGAAAAGGAATGAGCAGGAAAGGACATGATAAGAGTAAAATGTTTTCTACAGAAAATGGTAATCAATTGATCTCTGTGTCAGCTGAGAACAGCACAAGAAAAAGCTGCCTTCAGCTGAGGTAGAGGAGATTTGAGAGATTAATGTACAATATTAGCAAACCCCTTTTTAAGTATAAAAGGAAAAAAAACCTCATAAACTCCAGACTTGGTAAGTAAGTGGAAGGCTCAGTACTGGAGGATTTAAAAATTTGGACAGATGTCAGTGATGATCTAAGTATATCTAATACTTCCTCTGAGGAAAAACGGACTAGGTCGCCTGAGGTTTCTTTTAGCCCTACTGTTCTGGGGCTGAGTGATTGTCTGTGCTCGGTGAAGTCACGTACACAATACTTTGAACATGAGTACATGCAGTCAGCAGTCCCTGCTAACTGAGGGCCTGATGCTGCAAAGAGCTCAGGACCTCGAGCTGCCATGAAAGGGCACAGCAAAATGCAGGCAGTGTCTGCTCAGCTATTCCTGACTACAGAGAACATGTGGGGGTTTGGAAATGCTGGTCTTTAACTCTCTGTTCCAGAGTTTAAGCTCTAACTTCAGAATAATTATCATTACTTTGCCTCACAGTGGATATTACAAGATTGATTTCACCATTAATTTAGAGAGCAGGACTCTGAGTGTCCACTAGTTTTTGAGGGAGATAAAACAAAGTAAAACTAGAATTTCATACCCAGTTCTTGAGAGTATTCCTGCAACCCCCATTATTGGTTTCGGATGTTGCTTTCTTATCTGTGTGTCTGCTGGTTATTCAAAGAGAGATGGTTGCACAAAGAGTAGCCTTGACCATCCTCTTGTTAAAACTTCTCTCCATGCCAGTGTGAAGAACAAGAGACACCAAAATGACAAACTTCTTGGGGAAAAAACTGAAACACTAAACCCAGAAGCAAAGGTTTTGGACAAGCTATGTCTTCTATGAGGGTGTAGGGAACCCCTCAATGCAGTGGACTATAAAATCCTGGGATTTTCCAACAAGACAGCCTCATTATTTGCATTATTTCTTCCTGAAAGTGCTTAATTCGTTATTAGCTCTGTTGGGGTTTTGGGGGTTTTTTTTGTGGAAAGATTCTGCTGTGAGCTAGACAAACCCAAATCCCATCCTTGCTACAGAAACTCCATCCCTGCATACATTCATCTCACACCAACCCCCTGAGCCCTAAGGACGGCTGCCTCTACCCCAGACCAGCTGTTTATTAGCATCATGCCCAAAAATCATGAGATGCACGTTGCTGGCCAAAGTTAAGTCTGTCCTTATGGGCTCTGCAGGTTGCTAATTCAGTGCCTCAGCCAGGTGTTCAACCTGCTCAGGGGTGATGCCTCCTACAAAAGCCCCAGGGGGGACAGAGGGGAGGGAGAGGAGTGACACAACCGCATTTGGCCAGGAGGAATGTGAGATTTTTGTGAAGGGCTCTGGCAGGGGGCTGACCCTTCTGCCGACAGTTGTTAAAGTTTGTTTAGTGACAGGGAGCCTCCCATGAACTTAAAAACAATAGGAAAACAGAGTCCTGGAGAATAAATCTCACCCCCTGCCCTGGTTGCCTGCGCGTTTGGCTACCAGAAGGTAACAAATCCCCAGGAATGCGGGCAGTGGGGGGATGCGCCTGTGAGGCGGAGCTGGAGGGTGGCCAACACAAGCAGCGGGTGATGCCATTCACAGAGCAGAGAACGGCGCGGATGAACTCCAGGAAAAGCCTGGGAAAGGCTGCAGCTACTGCAGGAAAGATGTGCCCTCCGACAGCTCCGGCTGCTCCTGCAGCGAGCTCCTCAGGAGCTCATCCCACAGAAACCCCAAATACCTCTTCTACTGCTTCCAGCCGTATCAGAGAGAGTAGAAAGTGGGGGTCTCCTCAAAGCGTGGCAGAGGAGATCAGTCCAAGAAGGACCTGGGTTTTATTTTTGAATTCATGAGTCTCCCTTGCCCACACACCAGGAGAACTCAGAGCGTATTAACTTTTGGTCACTGGACAGGACACAGCATATGAGACAAGGAAACCACTGACTTGTCACCAGGCCCCTGACCTGCACAATCCTCAATTGATTTTTTAAAGTAGAATATAGCTCACAGACTTTACTTTGACCCTGCTGTAACTACTTCATTTTTTCACTGATAAACAGGATTCTGTTTGGGCATGACTGGAAAGGGACTTTAGACAAGGGCCTGGAGTGATAGTGATTTAAACTGAAAGAAAGGAGAATTAGGTTATATTTTAGGAAGAAATTCTTCCCTGTGAGGGTGGTGAGGCCCTGGCACAGGTTGCCCAGAGAAGCTGTGGCTGCCCCATCCCTGGAAGTGTCCAAGACCAGGTTGGATGGGGCTTGCAGCAACCTGGTCTGGTGGAAGGTGTCCCTACCCATGGCAGGGGCTTGGAACGAGATGGTCTTTAAGGTCCCTTCCAACCCAAACCATTCTGTGATTCTATGACACTGTGGATGCAATCCTCTGGAAAAAAAAATTTAAAATCCAAGAAACAGAAGCTGCAAATGCCTGGTTATAAAAAACACAAGTTGTCCAAATGGGCAGCTGTGTAGTTGATGGCTTTCAAAGATGTACACAAGCACATACAGCTGTGTGTATATATATATATATACACACACATACATATATATATATTTTTATATATATATATAAATATGCTTCCAGCTTGGAAAGATGCTAGAACATACTGGATCATCACTGGCAGGTGTTTTGAATAATTTCTATTTTATTAATATTTTGGTGGGTCATTAATTTTGGACGCCCACTACAGAGCACCAGTGGAAGCCATCCCTGCAATGCAAGAGTGGCAAGGATATTTTATTCTGCTCTCCTAAAGCAGGCAGAAATAACACTCGAGTACTTAAATTCTGGAAATACTCATCATCCCCATGCTATTAATATCACCTCAATAGCTTGTTCTATTTAAAGCAAGTTTCTTTCTTTGGATTTTATTGTGTGGGTGGCAAATTCGCATTTAATTCAGAGGATAGAAATGTATGACCCTACAGTTGGAAAAATGGGATTGTCTGGGGCCCAAGCCATCTGCCAGAACCATGAACAGAGGCTTTGCCACCGTCTTCAGTGGGACACAGCCCGGCCTTAAAGATTTTACGGCTTGTATAGATTCGAATTTTAGTATTTGTTTTGATTTTAACATCACATGACTAATTTTAAGGAATAATTTAGCTGCTTCCACTGTAATGGTTACAGTTCTGTTTCTGCAGGGCCAAAACTTGATCCCTCAGTTATGGAATTTAGACACGAGCTCTCTAGTCTACCTTTTAGCCCCACTGTTTGCTTTTTTTACACAAAGAAAATAAGGCACACTCCAGCCATTGGCTCCATGGATTAGAGGACAACGCTTACATAGGAGAGTTTCCTTCTTCTGTAAGTACAACCTTGATTTAATTCCATCAAAAAATGACGGAAAATGGAACGCAAAGTGCTCTTCCTTTTTGTCCAAGAAAAGTAAAACGAGCAACCCTGGTGATGTTGAAGAAATTGGATCTCTTCTAGTGGTGCCTTGCCTTGGTTTTTTTAATAAGCAAAACTCATCTGTCTTAACCAATTTAAATGAAATAAAAAGGCGACAACAGAAAAGAGGGATGGAAAACTTTTTCCAGCTTCAACACAAACTCTGAGGAAGTTAAAGCTTAAAAAAAGAAAGTGATTTTTTCACTAAAAGTCTGCAGAGAGCTCAGCACTATGAAAAAGGAAGAAATCTGGTTTTTAACTCTTCTCCAGGTAGGATGGAGCTTTCCTTGTTCTTTCGCTCCAGCTTCCCACAAGACTCATGGGATTGTTCTCCTTTTGGCAGCAGAAAGGAGTTTGGCTGTCAGTGTCCTTGACCAGTTTTGAAATCAAAATAAGTTATTCCTCCCTTACAAAAGATTCCACATGCTAACAAACCCCCTTCATCAAAGGATCAACATTAAACTAGGACTGAATCTAGGTTTGAATGCCTGATGGACTTAGATGGCCAAACCCTGCCAAGAGTTATCTGCTGTCAAGTCTAACCTGCAGCAACAGGCAGTATTTCTGACATGACACTGGTTTAAAATTACATATCTTGTAATATACACTCCCTTCTCCATGATACTGATATTTCATGGCATCATTTGGACAGGACATCCATCCCTACCCTCACTCTCTCACCAGGTGTGGGGGTAATTTGCTTCCAGTATGTCCCTCAGATTTGCGACTGAAAGTGTTTTTCCCTGTTTTGCTTTTGTGTGATAAAGTTTCTTGATATGCATCTGAGAATGACTGGTATTACTGCTTGCTAACATTTGGATTATGTTTCTTGCTTTCTTGTTGATTGAGGTATAAATCCTCACTAAAATAAATTGATGCACGCTGTGGCTGGTGAATTTAAAGTGAGGTCACGGCTCGTTCACTTGTCAGTTAAGACAACTGAACCACTACCAGACTCTGAGATTTTCACACCTTGGCATTTACAGAATCACAGAATCAACTTGGTTGGAAAAGATCTTTAAGATCATAAAGTCCAAATTATTACGTAGCACCACCTTGCCAGCTAGACCAAGACACTAAGTGCCACATCCAGTCTTTCCTTAAACACCTTGAGGGACAGTGATTCCAACACCTCCCTGAGCAGCCCATTCCAGTGCCCAATCACCCTTTCGGTGAAGAACTTCTTCCTAATGTCCAGCCTGAACCTCCCCTGGCACAGTTTAAGACTGTGTCCTCTTGTCCTGTCTCTGGTTGCCTGGGAGAAAAGACTGACCTCCCCCTGGCTGCACCCTCCTGTCAGGTGGTTGTAGAGAGCAATAAGGTGCCCCCTGAGCCTCCTTTTCTCCAGTTTGAGCCCCCCCCGCTCCCTCAGCCTCTCCTCACAGGTCTTGTGCTCCAAGGTGCACTGTAATTAAAACCTGCCCTTCGCATTTCCCTTCGCGTGTGCATTAAGTGGCCTCATTCAAAGCCAGGTAACATCCTTTCCATTGGTTGTGGTCTCTGAAAGTCCCGTTGCTTATCCCAAATTTAAGCATAACTCATTCTGACAGCGTTTCTCAGTTATGCAGGTTTGCTGTGTACACATGACGGTACATTCCTTCCTTGGCTCTAATTTTGCTCCAAGACAGCCCCAATTCTTGCTGCTTCAGTACACTGAAAGTAAGAGTACGTGTGTGTGTGTATGTATGCAAACAAACACACTAGCACCCTCACACGTGCTAAAAATGACATTTTTGTCTCTGCTCACAAGGAAAAAGGATTAATTATGCACAAACATAACAACTTTCTCCAGCTCTGCCTAGAGATGTGAAAGAGAAGTGGCCCTGTACTCACGTCTCTTCTGAGAATTCTGCCATATGGTTTTAACAGAGGTTTATTTCCTGCAGCAAGAGAGGGCTGCAGATTCTCAATCCAACCAAAATAATTATGCAGACAATTTCACTCCATTACTTGCAGTGGAACCCAAGCTGTGTGGTCCTCACATGCTTGCTGACACCTTTAAAGAGACATTAAACCATTTTTACATAAAATTCCCTTAATGGGTGGGATGTAGGATGAATTTCCTGGAAGATTAGCACCTGTCGTGTTGCATAAGGCTTGCCTCTGACTGCTGCATGAATTCCTTTGGTTGGTAGACAGCAAAAATGTGATTGAAGCCTCCGGAATACAGCAAAGAATCAACCATATAGCTATGGAGGGAAATTTCTCCCCTCGCTGAGGTTTCCTACACAGTTTTCTTACCTCCCACATTTGACCCTGAAATAGCACAGGACATAAGTACAATTGGGTGCCCCACATCAAGTACAAGGAAATGGAAATACGGCTTTAAATTTCAGTGTTGGGTTGTGCTACAAGCACAACGCAGAGACTTTTCTGAGAATGTTTTTTTCAGAACCATCCTGGGCTGCAGATCTTTTCCCTCAACTAGTGAGATCGCAGTATAAAACTTCCAATCTTTCAATCAACAGTGGGTAAAGAATCCAGGGAAAATGAAACTGCTTTGACTCGAAACAATAAAATGTGTATTAAAACATCACCTATCCAACTCTGAATGTAAACCACAGGAATACTGTAAAAACAGGCATGTTAACCAAGACACACAGTGATTAAAGAACATTTTAAAGGGAGAAGAGAGACCACCCTTAAAGCATGGAAATATCCCTTTTGGACTAAAATGCAATCTGTTGTTTTTTGTTGGTTTTTTTTTTTTTAGGCAACTGTGTCTGATTTTAGTTACAGTAGCTCGTTTATGGAATTAGCAAACATACTACATTTCAGACAAGCAAATCCAATTAAATCAGAAGAAAGCACACACATACTTTTAGTGTGCCAATCCGTCTATGGTGTCAGAAAGACACAATTCCAGGCAGCAGGGGGGGTAAGGGAAGGGGAAGAAGTTTTCCACTGGATTGCAGGATTTTTCATTGTGTAAAATGCTGATTGCTTCAGATCGAAAAGGTAAATGCAAACAAATAATCAACCAGGGCAATGAGAACCGAGCAGAAATCAAGTATGTACCAGCAGTAAACCACAGGGCATGACTGAATGGTGCAGGGGGTTTTTTTCTTGATAGTTTACAAATCTTGCTACAGCTGGAGGCCACTGCAGAAGCACCTTCCTGCGCCGGGCACGGGAGCTCTGCAACGGTTAATGGCACACGCTGCATGTGTGTGGCCTGAGCAGCGAGGAAACCCAGCAGGAAACATGGTTCTAATCTTTTTCTAGTGGCAATTTCAACATTATGCTACAGATAAATTATGGTAATGTAAATAGTAAAATCCATTTCTCAGTTCTTCGGCTCGGCGCCTGCAACTACCTCAGGTTTCTGCGGGCGGGACGGGCAGAGGACGCTCTGCTGCAGGGCAGAGGTTTTGTCTCTGCTCTTGACGTTGCCATATGCAGGGCAGCCTCCTCTCTGCTTTCCCTGCCATGTTTTATCCCTTTGTGTTGTAATCTCTGGGGAATTTTCTCCTGTTTCAAGTCTGGGAAACATAGTACTGAAAAATCCCCTCTTAGCCATGGAGTCATAGAACCATAGAAAGGCTTGAGTTGAAAGGGACCTTAAAATCACCCAGTTCCAACCCCTCTGCCATGGGCAGGGACTCTTTCCACTAACCCAGGTTGCTCCAAGCCTCATCCAACCTGGTCTTGAACACTTCCAGGGATGGAGCAGCCACAGCTTCTCTGGGCAACCTGTGCCAGTGCCTCACTGCCTTCTGAGCAAAGAATTTCTTCCTAACATGTAATCCACATCTCCTCTCTTTCAGTTTAAAGCTGTTCTCCCTTGTCCTATCACTATGTGCCTGTGAAAAATAGTCTCTCTCCCTCTTTTTTATAACCCCCCTTTAAGTGCTAGGTTGCAGTAAAGTCTCCTTGGAGCCTTCTCTTCTCCAGGATGAACAACTCATCCTGTCCTCACAGCAGAGGTGCTCCAGACCTATGAGTGCCCTCAACACGTCCATGCCCTTCTTATGGTGTGCACCCCAGAGCTGGATGCAGTATTACAGGTGGCGTCTCACAAGAACAGAAGAATTCTCCTGTCCCTCACCTGCTGCCCACTCCTCCCCAGGACACAGATGGACTTCTGGGCTGTGAGTGCACTGTTGGCTCATTTCCAGCTGTTTGTCCACCAGAGTCACACACCTGACTACAAAGCTATTGCACCTCTGATAAAATTACAGAAATGTACTGACCATTATCAAACTGCTCTTTCTAATACAACCAAATAAGGCTGGTTTGTTAAGCTCACAGACTTCTTAGGTCCCACATCTGAGCAAAATGCTCTGACTGAGCCTCTCAACACTGTGAAGAACCACTGAAGACGTCAGAGATGGCATTGTCTTTCTGTGACACGCTAAAAAAAGCTACAAGCGTATTTTGATCCAAGCTGGATTTAACAATGCTCTCTCTCCCCCAAATCCTCTGTTTTCAAAACAAAACCGAAATTTCAGGCCAACGTTTCCTGTGGTGATCGTTGTGGTTAAACACTATTTGTCAGTTTTTCATGCTTGATAAGGTCTCTTGGCTCTGTAGCGGAAGAATTGCTGTCAACTGAGCTGTGGCAACTGGAGACAGAGGTTTCACCCAGCAGGAATGGCCAGATCCAGTTCTCCTCTGAGTTCATGGCAAAACTCCCACTTCAAGAGAAGCAAGGTTTAGGCTGATACAGCTATTCAAGCTGGCCTTTGGTTTTGCGGGGAGAAAGACAGTAGCTTATGTTATTCACCAAAACAGGAGGAAAATGTTAGAAAGGATAAGAGTGCCGGGGTTTGGCCAGCTGCACCTACTCTTCACACTACACACCACAAATGCCTAAAGTAGATCTTGGGGGAATTACCCATCGTGGTTTTGAGGTTTTAAGGAAGGCACAAAAAAAAAAAAAAAAAGAAAAGAAAAAGAAGAAAAAAAGACACGAAAAGTGCACTCAAACTCAGATTCGCTCTATAAATTGATTTAACTTTCTGACAGGTTAATTGAAAGTTCAAAGATGCAACCTGGTTTATCAAGATGCAGCTCTGCTTTGAAATCATTTAGCCAAAAATGGTCCCTTCTAACAATAACTGTTCTATGATTCTATGAAATATTACCTTCTTCCTTCAGACAATTTTAGCTCTCTAAAAGCATTACTCATTAATGTTGGAGTATTGTGAGTTAACGTATTTAATGCACTTTCTCTCAGTCTGACATAGAGAAGTAAGACCAAACCTGCAGAGAAACCTGCTCAATAGGCAAGACCATGACTATCTAAAGAAATTCAATCTTAGTTTGGCAAAAAACAAACACTGGTGATTTAAAAACCACTAGCAAGAATTGTCCTCACCAATGAATCATATCAGGTAATTTGGGGACTTTGCATGGAAATCAGGAACTCATCAATCAGATCAAAATGTGCTAGTCACATGAAGCTGCAGTGAAAACTCCCCCATGTAAGGTTGTACTGGCTGGCATTCACCGCCCAATATGAACATGCTGGTGAAAGTACAATGAATGAGATCTCTGACCACAAATGATAACAGTCTCAGCTTTTGACATGCCCTGGAGGCAAAACTCTGGGAAATGCCAGAGTTCCCTCCGTCTTTTGTGTAATGGCACAGTCCGTTGGCTCCTTAACTTGATGGGGATTTCCACTCATCCTGGTTCTTTAAGACGGAACCTCTAAAGCTTTTTTCCCGTACTTGAACACACCGGATGCCTGTTTACCTGTGATATTATATGCAGGTTTGGACTTTCTTGTCCATGTCAGATTGGAAGGAAAGTGTGTTAAAGACATGGAATCATAGAATGGTTTGGAAGGGACCTTAAAGATCCTCTAGTTCCAACCCCCTGCCATGGGCAGGGCCACCTTCCACTATCCCAGGTTGCTCCAAGCCTCATCCAGCCTGGCCTTGGACACTTCCAAGGATGCAGCAGCCACAGCTTCTCTGGGCAACCTGTGTCAGACCCTCACCACCTTCACAGGGAAGAATTTCTTCCTACATCACAGAATCACAGAATCACAGAATAATCTGAGTTGGAAGGGACCCACAAGGATCATTGAGTCCAACTCCTGGCCCTGCAGAGGACCACCTCCAAGAGTCATACCATGTGCTAAGACTATTGTTCAAATGCTTCTGGAACTCTGTCATGAACTACATGACTTGTAGCACTTCAAAATTACTAGTTAATACTTCTGGAAAGCCAAAATCCTCTCAAGCAGGGAAAGGTGTTTATCTGCTCTGTACTGAGGTCTACAGAAAATTATCAGCACTGGAAAAAACAACTTAATGAAACATTTTTCAACTAATCTTGAAATGATGGGCTTGTTAGATATCAGTCCCTTTCCATCAGCACTGCTCAGAATTTATTGGTAGGTTCCAGAGTACTCTAGGTTCTGCTCTGTCTCATGTCTTAGAAATTACTGAACTTAAATCAATGTGATCAAAATGATCATTCAAAACATGCTGGATCCTTGGCTTTTAATGGATCAGCTAAGAGAGAAACAATTTATCAGCTAGCAGCACAAATAAATAATAATCCCATATTCATTTTCCTGCCTTTTTCTACATTTGATTCCTTACAAACCTAATTCATTTTAGTTGTTCCTCTATTTTATTTTCTGGTGTCCTCCTGCAGAAAACAAACCAAGAGACCAGCAATACTGCTTCTTTAATGTCTTTCATTTATCTCAATTTTCTCTCCTTCTCTCTCCCATTTACTAACCTTTCACTACCCTAGCCATAACAGCACTAGACATTTAAGTCTATTTTCTCAAAAATTACAATTTTAGTAATTTTCTCTGCTTCTCTGTGAACTGTAAGCCTTTAGAGACGGGGATGTGGAGACATCAGTTACTTCTTGCCTGTACCAGGTACTGTTTATGGTTGCACCCTGGCCAACATATGTGGAGCAGCAGGAGAGAATTCCCCATTTCCATGTTTTTCTCTTCAATATGAGCTTTTCTACACAATTTGAGTGAACAGGAGGGACGTTCTGGACAGTAACACAGAGAGCAACACACCTGGCATCCCAAATTACTCCCATGTGTTCACTGTTGCTAACGAATGACAAGGTTAGCAAATATGAAAGGCTCCATTTCAGAAATATTTATATAGGCAGCATAGAGAAGTGACAGAAAATGAAGCTATTAATTACGAAAGACAACAAAAAAGGTAATTGCAATACTGTGAGCCACAGTGAAATGGGATTTCACAGTGACTGCACTGGTACCTTGCATTTAGAAATGCATTGAGCCAAACTTTTCACAAACAACTTGACGATTTATTACTGTCTGTAATGCAGAAATGAAGCGGCCAAATACTAGCTAAAAAAAAGTTTTTTCTCATTAATGTCAGGCTGCAGAATTCCAGATTAAAATAACCTGGAGGCTTTCTGCCCTCTAATAGATCTCAATTATTTTTCCCCCATAAGGGAGAAATGACCAACAAGGTCTTGAAGCAGCAGGTTTATGGCCAGTACACTGTCAGCTTTTCCAAGAAAAGCCTCTGTTTCCAGAGATTTCTGACACTGTTGTAGAGCTCATTCAGACTAAAATTTTTCTTTGCCTAACAAACTCTATAAATTTTTCAATAACGCTTTAAAAAATAAATCTTGCTTAGGCACTCAGCTAATGGGAACTGACTGTTTTGCAGCTCACTTTCCATTCCCAAAGCAGAAGCCGATCTCAGCAAGATGTTTAATGGAAACCTGGTCAGTGTCCACTCCACAACCCCTGCTATCCATCACACGGCTCGGACATTCCATCAGCCTAGGGGGGTAACAGAGTCCAGCACAGTCAGGGCTGTGTTCATGTGGCCTCTCCAGGCTGCAGCTGTGCCAGCTGCCAGGGTTATCACACCCTGCCTCTCACTCACTCATCTTCCACCACAGCTACTGCTGATTTGGAGCAGGACTCTGCTAAGACAGCTCGTTTTGGCTGATGCTGATTAGAGGGGCACTGGGGAGTGGTGTGATGATGATGAGAAGACCACTGGGGAGTGTTGTCCTCCACAGACAGCACAGCTGTGGTTGGAATTGAACACTCAAGCAGCCCTCCTGTCCCCCAGACCCCGAGATTCCTCCTGCTCGAGGACATACAAGGCAAAGCCATGTGCCTTCCCCTGGCACTGATTTATCGTCACGCCAGTCTACAGGGCTCACAAATTTCCCCATTTCCCTGGAGACCTGAAGTGAGGACCCTGAGACACTTATGGCAGATGCCTCCCCCTGTTGTATTTGCAGTAGGTTCCAATGTCAGCTTCTCCCACTGGGCATGGCCTTGAGAAATCCTGAATGCAAAGTCCACCTGAGCTCAGGAAGGAGCTGGCCTACCTTCTTCTCTTTTTTCTCCCTTGCAAATATCTCATCTTAATCCACAGGAAAAAGTTGGGAACTTCCCCATGGACATGCATATTTATAAACAACCATGGACCACCCATATTTACATATAATAAGAACCAAATGTCACTCAGGACACCAAAAATCACTACAGGGACAGACACCACTTGCTAGATGACCACAGAGTAAAGGAAATATGCTGAGGATTGTGAGTTAAGGAACTGGAAATCCTGACTGTTCCAAGGGGCTGCACAAAATGCAGAAAGTCATGGTAGGGGAGTTGGAACGAGATGATCTTTAAGGATGCTTCCAACCCAAACAGTTCCATGAGTGGAAATTCTAAGTGGAAAACCCAAACTCACTACTTTCACAAATCCCTTGTCTAAGGAGGGTCATAACCTGTTAAGGAAGGTCATCTTAAGGATATGTTGCTATAAATCCAGAGGTACAAGTTTAGATAACTCTGAGTTGAAACAACTGAAAGAGTTCTCATTCACACCAGAAGTCAGGAGCCAGGCCCACAGTCTGCTCTCATGCACAGAGCTCACAATCCTGCTTGTTGCCTATGTCCTGGAGAAGTGTTGCAACTTCACCCTCCTCAGCAAGCAAAAGAGGCCACAGGGATTTTAAAAGCAAATTTCTTTAATCAGCTCTTGGTTGCTGTATACTAAATATTGTAGTCTGTGGGAATGTAACCAAATGCAAGCTGTTTTTCTGTATTCAGAATATCTAAGCAGCAAAGACTGGTAAAATTTAGTGTCTAAAATACCTGCCGAAGTCTCTCTAAAGAAGTCTTTCCCTAGCCAGGCTGAGAAATAAAATAACTTCTGTTTTGAATGAGCCCCTCAAAACACCCGTTCCTGTGAGGAACAGTGTTGTGGGCTGCAGAGAGAACTGACAAACTGGGTTTATGCAAACAACGAACCCAGGGATTATGGGGATTCAGCAGGTAATTTTTAATATTGGCTTGGCAATTGCCAATACAGGACCATACAGACACACAGCCACTTCCCAGGGTGAAGTGGGTTACCAAGTCCTGATCCTGGATGCTGAAGATCTGCACATGTGCCTTGGTGAATGTGCAGTGATTTACTTATCTTAAGCCTCTTTTATTGAGGGCTAAGCTAAATCAAATCAACTTACATTTATGGGGGGCCAAGAACACCTTCCAGGCAGCTGCTGTAGCTCAGCCGACATGGAAACACAGACATCCCCTGTAACTCAATCATGCGACTAAGCCCTGAAATTTTCTTGGTATGGACTCAACTGGAAGCCGAAATAAAGTGCAATTTCAGGTCTACCTTCCTGCAGAGTGAAGTGGGGCACAGGTCTAGTGTTAACACTTCACAGTAGGGCAAATTCCATGCATACATACCAAAGCTATAATGATTCTGTAAGTTAAATATAATATAAACAGCTTTGTTTGTGTTGAAATATTTAACATCTATCTACAGGGTTGGGAGTCTGAATAAAAGAAGCACACTACTGCACAGGAATGAAAGGATGGTAATCATGGAATGGACAAAAAAGCTGGTGACAGGCTGTTTCATAAGCATGCTGTACTAGGATGTACATATATGCATATGTAGGAAAATACCATAATAAAAGAAAATGCAAAAAACTCAATACAACACCAATAAGAAAAATTTAAATGTTAAAAGTCTGTCTCGTTGCGTAAGTGAGACTGTGGTCGGAAGTACGGGAAGAGACATTTATACAGGTCTTCAAATTTCAACTCTCTCTACAACATAAAAAACCAGGGAAAAAATGGTTCTTTCATGAAAAGGCCAAATTCAAACTGCAGAGAGTGCTCCTCCCCATCAGGCAGGGTGTTCATTATTATTTTTCATGTGCAGTGTCTAAAAAGATATAAAAATATCTCAGCGTGGTGTGCATCCTTTTAATTGTGCATATACTCATCTTGTTGTTCCACCAAGCGCTGGATCAAAGGTTTTCTTTATGTGCAGGTGTGAAAGGTGTGTACAAATGAAGGAATATCGCCCTGGCTATTCAGTCTGTAGGAGTACATGAAAGAACCCCATTATGACAACCCAGGTGATTCATTTTCACTCTGAACTAGGATTCCTGGGCCACAGAACTGCTTCTTCCCTCTTTGAATGTCCAAGACTTACAAGGACTTCTGCAGAGTGGAAGTAATCTGTTCAAATTTAGGAATTTTTTCATTTCAGGTGGAGAAATTGCCTTCCCCTGCAGCATGATGTTTGCCAAGGTCCATGCCCTCCCAGCTCCATATGGCAAAGACTTCAGGCAGATATTCTGGCCAGTAGTCTCAAGGCTGGGGTTAAACAAGCAGTTTGTTCCTCTCTTACATAAGCACCGACAGACAATACTACACTCAAGCTCATAAAAATATTTTAATTGGTGATGATTTCCAGACAACTATGTCAAAATTAACTCAGAGTTGATGCCCACTTGCTTAAATTTCATTCATCTGGGTTCAAATTATTTGCTTAAAAGAAGAAACATTTCCCTTTATACACACTTTGGTTTCAACCTCCAAAACCATTGCTAGAAATTAGTCCCAACCACCCAGTCAGCTGCCTCAGAAACCAAGCTCAAATCCATCACTTTAATGACATCAATAACAAATACACAACTTTAAACCCTATTGTGAACAGTGGCATACCAAGAAGCATGTGTAGCTGTCATCTCGTTAGTCACTAGAAAAACACTAACGAAACCAAAAGAGCCTAACCATGACAAATTATTCAAGAGTTTAACCTGAGACATTAATGAGTGCTAAATAGCTTGTTTTCATGCTTGCTTAAGGAGATTTGTTTAAAATCCCACCAACCTCCCCTGAATGTCGCTTGGCGAAGCCGTTCATTCTTGTCAGGCTGGTTTTCCTATTCCAGCTAAAACAGCAGGTTGCAAATGTTTGGTTAAGGATGGCTGCCTTCCCCACCCCTCAAGACACACGCGCGCCCGGGCAGCCACACCGGCTGTGGAGCTTCCTCCCTTCGGCTGCACAAAAGTGGCTGATTCACTTCCCCAAAGTCACAAAATATTCGGTTGATAAAAGCTTGTGCACCTGAGCGCAGCCATTCAACAGTCAGTGGTATGAGACAAATGCAAAAAGAATATCTATCCATCCAGGAGTTTCAACTTTCCAGACTTTCTATCTTGTCTGGTTTTCACCTCTCCAGGCTGGAAAGCTCCTAAGGAGGCACTACAAGAGCATGGTACCGGCCATTCTCTGAAAGCAGCACCAGGTATTTAATTCTGATTAAAGCCTGGTTTGTTGACAGATTTACTCCTACAAGCCACCTTTACCTCCAGCATTGCCTTCAAGGAGTTAAAGTAATTAGGATCTGGAGCCTAAGAAAACTACGTTGTTCTGACACAGCAATACGGAGCAGCAGTGTATGGTGAGAACTCAGCGAACAGAAGAGGAAAAATGAAACCCATTGTTACCCATCTACGAAATGAAAAATATACATGTAAAGATGTTTCCATTTATGAAAGGAAAGTGAAGCTTTCTGACTCATAATGTGATGTACTTTGGACGGGAATATGCCTTAAAAACACAACTTGAGTAAACAAACACCTTGCTCTTCACCATGTTCTCATATTCGTGTCATTCCTGGAGTAGGGCAGTGTCATTACTCATATTTCACACAGAACTGAGGCCAAGAGAAAGAGGTACCCAGTTTCCTCTGATATCAGCAAGTTTGGAAGGATTTTCAAATCCACTAACGTCACAAAGACGTCAGAGACGACAGATGACAGACCTAAAGGACTCACGTCCAAATGTGTCAGCCACTGAACCACCCTCCTACATCCCCGCCTTACTCATGTGGCCATGGAGAGTTGGTCTTCCAAATTTCCTGACATGAGATTAAAGGACAGAAAACTGGCAAAGGTTAGGATTGTTTTGTTCTTTTTAAAAAGAAACATTTATTCTAACAAAGAGCCTTTATGCTGATGGTCCAAATATGCTAACATTGCTTTTTGCTACATACAGTCTAAATCGTGATTCCAACAAGACCTGAGCAGACTTCCAAAACAGGAGCAGTCTCAGACACACTCCAAAACAGTGTATTGTGCTCCAGTGTAAAACTGTTCTTCAGCCCATATGGGAGATCTCAAGCATTTTCTGAGTCTGGCTTTACATTTAATGGAATATATGTTAGAGAAACAATTTTATTTCGACCAGCGTGACTTTTATGCCAATTTTTTTTTTTAAATTTTGACTTTTGGGCCAAATTTCACTTTCCTCTTTGAAGACATGACCAAGTAGACACAATTGTTGCATGTTACATATGAGGTCTAAAATCTCATCTCTCCCCAAACTCATGTCTTTATAAAAATATGAAGCCTTCCCATAACTACGAGTTGTTCTGCATACTGAACGTCAATTAAGTGAGGGATTTTGGAATTTTTTTTAGAACTCGTAAAGTTGGGAAATTTTCAGCATGGATTCTGGAGCCAAAGCTTGGGACACGCTGAACTAATTTAAAAATGTAAATGTAAAAAAGATATGACCCATAAGTGACAAATTAAAGGCGGAACGTGAGCGGCTTTCAGAGCAGACTGCCCTCCACCACTGAGTGCTTGCACAGCCCAGCTACTCCGGGGTCAGCGTTTTCTGGCAGCATCAGACAATAAAAAACACATAAACTCGTGGCGCAGGGTAAAGCTACTGTGTCTGACATAACACTAACGCAGGGGCCCAGGGAGGTGACTGAACTCTGGCTCCCAGCTGCATCAATCCCTGGTTTAATCACCCTCCTGACAACACTTCTCTTTCAGCTCTCAAGATGCTTGGCTCCCAAGAATGGGAACATGGTGAGAGTAAAAGACATGGGGAAAAGCTTAAATGAAGTTGTAGCAGTGAGGGGAAGAAAACTGACTGTGAAAGTGCCTTTTGCCCAGCACTCAAATCTGTCTCCAAAGAAAATTTGTTTTAACTTCATAAAAACCCAGGCAGCAGAACACTCATCCCTGAGTCCCATTCCAGTGAATGGTTAAGGAGTCACCAAGGAAAATGCTCCCTGCAGCCCCATTTCAGGGGGCAGATTCAAAAAAGAGAGTGTGTGTTTTGCAGAGAAGGAGGGAAAGATTTCTGTGCAGGAGCACATCTCAGGTATAACTTGCAACACTGCCAACAGTGCTCTGAACAGCTTTCAAACCTGTCAAAATTTTGGTTGCTGGTTTTAAATGGACCCAACACCTTGGGTCAAGATTTGGAACAGGATGCCCAGGAAAGCGGTGAGATCACCATTCCTGGAAGCATTTGAAAAACATATGGATATGGCGTTTAGGATATAGTTTGGGGGTGGGCCTGGCAGTGCTGGGTTAACCATTCAACTTTATGATCTTAGAGGGCTTTTCCAATTTCAATGGTTCTGTGATTCTTCAGCAGCTCTGAGTCATGTAAAAGAGGAGAAGGTAACAACGAGTAAGTGTTTTTCACTGGCTGACACCAGAGTACCTGAACGGCCCCCAGACGGTGCCCCTGGGCCACCTTCACCCAGTCCATTTTTGCAGAAGGACCAATCATTTGTCTCAGATTTTAGAGGGCTCCACACCCTTGCCACGAGGTTCTTAGGAGACTGAAGAGCCTTTCTCCACCTTTCCACAATCAGTGACTCCACCCGCAGCTCAGCAATGAGACTGGGTCTGGATTGTGCCCACCATGAGGCTTGGGTGGTGCCTGGCACAGGCTGTGGCTGCCTCTCCCCTGAGCTGAAGGGGACTCAGGCAGGGTGCAAAGCCAACCCAGAGAGCTTTCAGGGTACAGTCTGGGGAGGTTTTATCAATGCTTATTTCCTGTGGTTGTTGTTCCTAAACACTTGGGGGTGTTTTGCCTAAAAATACTCCTTTTCAGCAGCAGCACTGCTCTCACTGGCTCTGTCAGTGAGGCAAAGGGGCACTGAAGGGCAGCAGGGTTGGCAGCGAGGAGGCTCTGCACCTCCGGCACGTTGAAGAGTCCCAAAATACAGCCCGAACTCCTCTGGGCTCACACGCCATGTGTGTGTGTGTCTGTGTGTGTTACAGCCTGCAGTGTCTGTGCAGATCGTGCCAGTTCAGTTGGAGAGCACGCACCCCAAATTACCCCTCTGGAGAGGCTGAGGGTGGGGAAGCAGAGCCCTGCCAAGCGCTGGTGCCCGGGGCCATGCTGCCTTCTAACCCACAATGCCTCCAGAGGCCCTGCTGGCTGCTGTGGCCCCAGTTTCATCTTCTACAAAGCTGGTTGTCTCCTCCAGCACACTCCCAGTGCACAGGCAGGAGTCACGTCCTGCTTTCCAGGGCTGCTGGAGATGGCACCTCACTCATCACCTGCCTGTCACCAACCTGACCTCTTGACTCCAGAGCAGCCCACGAGGAGCCCCTGCCAGAGCCCCTGCCAGCTGCCAACTTAATTTCCTACGCAGGATTTCCACTGAAGCTCGTGGATTAGTTTTCAATTCAAATTAATAGCACGTTAGATTGAATATGATAGAGTTGGAGCTGGTTGAACAGCCTATCACTCCAGTTACCCAACACTTCCCATTACAAAACCCAATTTTCGGTTGCTCCCAACTTTACTGAACTTTGACTGTTTGCGTCCCATTTTTTCTTGCATGAGTATGGAACATGCTTCTTCAGTTTCAACCAAAATGCTCTGACCTTCCTGGAAATGAGTTAGCTCAGGGAAAACGTAGCACCTCGAAAAACATTTTTGGCAATCTTTTCTTGAAGGAGCTTTTTTTGTCACTCTATTTTGGAGTAGAGCTCTGAAACTTGGCTCAGCAGATTGGCTCTTTTTTTCAGAACCTCCACGGAAATCCATCCAGATTTGGTAAAATTATGCAACTTTGAAAACTAAAATTTCATTGAATAAAAATTCCTTAGATTTTATCAGTTAAAAGCTTTGTTTACAGCTTGGCAAAGGTAGCTGATGGCTGACCCAGATTTATGCTTCTGCTGCACTATTTTTTGTAGTGACTATAGAAAAGTTGCTTAAAACAAGGCGTTCTTAGATCGTATTCTCTGTGTGAAAAACAAGAGTAAGTGGGTGTATTCCACCCCACAGGATGCTGCTGTCCTATGGATAAAGCAGCACATGCTGCCACAGTGAACGACTTTTTCTGTCTCTCACACACAACAGGCATGATTTAAAGTCACACTGATAACCCATTGGCAAGTCCAAGTTCTGAGTACTCAGATGTGGACTTTTCCTACTGTAATTTTTGTCTGCAGCATATGCATAAAGTTAGACTGAGATCTAGAGATACCTGATCTTTAATAAAAAAACCTATTTGTTTTATGTCAACAAGTTATTATTTATCTGATGTGTAAGTATCCCCTTTGTCACATACCTTAAATCTACTGGTTATTCCCTTTTATATCAAGTCACCAGAGAAAAACAGTTCTCATTTAATTTGCATGGCATGTATGCAGTTAGTGAGCTGTTTACTTTGCATCCCACATGGATGTAAACACACTTCCCAAAAAACTTCCTTCATCTTTGAGCTGGGACTAAAGAACAGTCACTGTTATCTGGATTTTGGAAGCACCAAGTCCTTCCTGCTCTCTCCTGTAATAAAGACTATCTCTACAAGCCAACTGCTATCAGGTTTCTCTTTTGCTGCCATCTTTCAGGAAGAGCAAATACGAAGAAGAGTGAAAGTAATAACACAGATCAGTAAGTCTGCACAGATGCAAAGAGCAGACCCTGCCTAAATACTGAGCTGCAGTATCCTTGTCGTGCTGCAGTTCTGCTGCCCTGATTCCAAGGGAAGTTTATGGCTGTGTTCACACCACGGGCAATGAATACTGCTGTGTGAGCCTTCTTCAGGGCACTCACAGACATACCCTGGGCTCACTCCTGCACAGCAGAAGATAAAGGCTAATTAAACTGTCTGACTCTGCCGTGAAGCTGATGAGGATCACGTATAAGAGCCAGACTGCTGCTGAGCTGCAAGGGACACAGTTTTTGAGAGAGGAGAGCACATCAGTGTGGGAAAAGATGTTTTAAAGCAGGGCAGACACTTCTGCACTGAATGTCTGAGAGTTTTAACCGAACAGGCACAGAAGAGGAAAACATAAAAGTTATAAACCACACAGTGGTTATTTATGTCTAACAAGGAGAGGCTCACTAACACCCTAAATTGTAATGGGTTTCAGAGAGCAGCCCTTCAGTGGGGCTGTTGAAAAAGCAGGCACTAAATCTCCCTTTTAAAAGGTTTAAATAACAATAAAAAGGAATATGGAGAAGTTCTTCCGAGCTGTGTGCTACTGCAGTTGCTGGTAAGTCAGGCAGTTTGCTTAAACCCAGCTCAAGCACCTGCAGAGCACCCAGTGCCAGTCCAGTGGTCTGGGCTGTGTCATGTCCCTTCTCTATCACTCACCCCCACTGACACCTATAGAGGCTTAGGGTGGGATAAACCAGCTTCTAACTCACACATACAGCTCTTCCTTGACCACAATGGACAGGAGGTGAGTCACTGAGACACCATATCAAGCTTTCAGGCAGCTACAGCTAAGGAGAGTCAATCCACTCAGCATCTGAAAATATTACCCATATGTCCCTTTACAAAAACGATTTTCATTTGGACTGCTTAGCTGATGAACTGAAACACTGAATTATTTACATTCACAACTCTGTTGCTGAGCCCTCTTCTGTAGTCAACACTTCTGTCTATAGAGGTGATGATTTTACTGCAGCACTGGTTTTACAAACTATTGTTCAAAGACATCAAAAAAGGCCAAAAGTGGGTGAGGACTCATAGTCCAGATCATCAAAGCCAAGAACTGTCCAGTGTGAAAGAAAAAATCTGTTCCACCAGTCTAGAGTCTATGGTGATAAGAGACCCAAGGAATGAAACACTAAATTATTAAATTAAATTATTCTTGATTTAATTGGTATCCTAGAAATGTGAAGCCAACTCTATTAAACTTTATATGTCTACAGTGCTTTACAAATTCACTAGATAACTGAATTAATTGAATCATATTGTTTTATAAGAATCGTAATCTGGGTCCTTGATTACATATGTACACATGCAAGAAACCCTCAAAAAGTGTTCCAGGTGTAATTCCCTCTGTGCTACTAACCTGTGGTGTGTATCACACAGCAATCCTGCACTGTATTTCCAGGCCTCTATTCCTTTCCAGCTTCCATACTGCTGAGAAACACTGGTCTGAATTTTCAAGACACCAAAAATGATTGTGAACACCATCCCTTTTCAATGAATAATCTCTGGCTTTCTGATCCATTTCAATATAATCATTTAAAATTGGGCTTCTTTGCAAATCTAAACTGGGATTTAACATATATAGAAACAAAAACAGGCCTGGGACTAAAATGATGCCTTCATGTGCCTGCTTCTTCCAAGAAAAAGCTGCACCAATGTGAAACTGCTGTATATAATTTTCTTCTTGTTTCATGACATCTGAAGTGGTACTCTGGAATAAAATTAGTTATATTCCTGTGTCTAGCAAATTAAAGTAAAAATGACAGAGCTGGACTCATCCATTTCTTCCCCAGCACACTTCTGTGGTGCTTCAGAGGTGACAATTTTCATGTTGAGCTCTAAGAGCAACGAAACAAAACACCACCAAGTGCCTCTGACTGCACTGACACTGAAGACCATGTCTACTGCTGCAGGAATGCAAGAATGAGAAAGTGCATGAGGATTTAAGGAAGCAGACAACTAATTGGCATTACTCACATGGATTACAGACAGGCAGGAAGCAGATTCTGCACTTGTAAGCACCCTGATTAATACCTCCTTTGGCACCCTGAATTTAAACAAGCAGGGCTACTAAAGAAGCAAGGCATTATGAAGTGGGAGTAAAGTTCACAAAATGCAGTGGGAGAGTTTGAAGAGGGATGGAAGCATCAAACATTTATGCTGGCAATAATCAGGTGAAAGGGTTTGTCTTCCCACGCTGTGGGAAAGATTACATCTCCGAACCACAGGAGAATGGGCAGCATGTTAAGTTTGGATAAGGGAGTAACAATTAATATGTTCTGTCATGAAGAAGAAACACTGCAATAGTAGAGTACTTCTCAGTGTTAGGAAAATCGTCAAATGTGTTCCCCAATGTTCTTCACCTCTAGGCAATACCTGTAAAGTGAATTGTCACCTTTGCAATGTTTCTTATGTAGCTGCAACTGCAGTGTGAGAATCTTACTTTGCCTACAGCTAAATAACCCGAGTTTTAATCTCAGCATTTCACACAACCCAAGCTAAGTAGGGCTCGAGCAGTACCTGACTACTGAAATCCTGCAGAAGGTGATAATGGTGCCTTAGTAGATAGCATCATTTTTAAGGTATGTGTACACTGCACTCATTACGGCAGCTGTAGACACACTTCAAAGTCAACTTTAAACAATTCCTTGCCCTGTCAGAAAAGCAGCAGAGACTGCTCACCATTCAACACCAGACAAAGCCCCCACCCAAGAAGGTGAGAGAACACCGAATTAATCCAACGCTGAGCTCCTGCTCCCTGTGTCTGCACCCTGGGCTACCTGCCTTACAGCTAACTCAGGCTGTCTGAGCTTCACAGCAGGCTTAGTGCACTTCGGGGTGATAATATCTGCTAATCTCATCTGATTCCAGCCATCTCCAAACCAGGGTGTCTAGTCTAGGCTAGTCAGCTAGCCTCCATTTACTATCAATGGAAAGGGATGAGTCTAAAGGGCACTTCATTGCTCTCTACGACAAGCATTAACATATGAATCACTCTCTGCAAGGGCCTGTGTCTCTTCATTCACTTCAGAGGAAACCTACCCTACACATCTGATTTTTGGGGAGCTGAAAGCCACCCTCAGCCCACAGTGAGCCACTGTTGTGCTGAGTAAGCTGCTCTGCTGTAGATGAGATTTATAACAGGGGATCTGAGCAGATACTGGCACTAAGGAAACCAGTTCTTCATCTGAGTAAGGGCTCTGGTGTTCCAAACATACTGCAGCATGAGATCATTACTCAGTTTCTTCCCCTGAAGTTTCAATTAAGTATGATATTCATCCTCATTTCCTCTTCTGCATTCCTTGTCTGGTTAAATCAGCATCTGTGTTTCACGTCTGGGATGACCATGTTTCAGTGGAGAATGAAGTTTATATGGAGAATAAAAATAAATTTTATAAAACTTTAAACAGAAATTTGGAATAGGCAGTAAGCAAGTGCTACATAAGTACTTCACTTACACTATTCTGATGCAGTGTCTCCTAAATATATTCACCCTGTTCCCTATTTCTGAAAGCACATTGGAAAGTGAAGGGAGAGGTATAAGAGGTGCTACACTGAGGAGTGGCAAAAAAATGCTGATATTAGTAACAACAAGCTAAATGCATATCAAAAGTGACAATGTTCAAGAGTTCGCTTGGGAGAAAAATATGGAACAAAATGGTCTGTGGAAAGCTGCTCTAACGTCTCTTTTAATACCAACTTCCTCCACAGTACCTATATGGAGTAGAGTCACAAAGTTATAAAAAGTCACTGTCCTGGAGGTGTTTAAGGAAAGACTGGATGTGGCACTCAGTGCCATGGTCTGGCTGACATGGAGCTGGTTGCTCATAGGCTGGACCTGATGAACCCAGAGGTCTTTCCCAAGCTAACTGACTCTGTGACTCTGCGAAATGGTCACCCCTTTTTCTCTCCTCCTGGTCATGCCCTGTGGAGATACAGTATGACCTCCCACTGTTACTTCATTTGTTTGGTTATAACACCTTTTCCCCTTCTCTATATTAAATGGAGACTTATGAGTTATTCAGGGCAAAACTCTCTTATCATACAACTAAGCAATACAACTACGTAGGGCCATGATTTTATTTGTAGCTTGGAGGGACGCTTTGAATACAAACAGCAAGAGCTCCGATATGAAAAAATTACTGTGATGGCCAAACTACATGCCAAATGTACTAGGAATAGATTTGCTTGGAAGCAAGTGTTCCCTCTACAATGTGATGGAAACAATCTGTTGTTGACAAATACAAACCAAGACTGCATTGCTGTTGGTGAGGACATCTTATGGAATTGTTTTATGCTCAGACTTGTGCATTTGTTTTACATAATCTTGTCACCATAACAGTGAATACATGGTCACTTTGTAACCTCTCTGGGCAGCAGTGTCCTCTTATGCAGAGAGCCCCAATGTTGTCACACAGATTGCTGAGATTTCAGAACTACAGTGCATGAACTCAAGCCATGAGTGAACTAAGTAGGTTTCGCTTTTGACTCGCTCTACGCACTACATCAGCAGAAAAAAAGTCACAATCACCAGAAATTATTTTGTCTCACAGTCTGCTTCTCAGACAATGAGATTTTATGCACGAGCCCCTCTCTAGCCACAGTAGAAGAAATAAGAACCAGCTGGTCCTTGGGATGCAGCTACCACCCCAACAGTCCCAGGTCACTTTGTCACAGAAGCATGTGTCATAGAAGCAGAGAATCATAGAATCATGGAATCACAGAATCACAGAATCATGGAATCATAGAATCATGGAATCATGGAATCATATAATCATAGAATAGTTTGGGTTGGAAGGGACCTTAAAGATCATCTGGTTCCAACCCCCTGCCATGGGCAGAGAGACTTTCCACTATCCCAGGTTGCTCCAAGCCCCATCCGAGCTGGCCTTGAACACTTCCAGGGATGGGGCAGGCACAGCTTCTCTGGGCAACCTGTGCCAGGGCCTCACCACTGGTTGAGGTAAACGTAAGGAGCCCTGCTCTGTGGGTTGCACACTGATCTCAAAAGTAAACCTAAACCACTGGCATACGCAGTGTCTGTCACCTTTGGTGGGGAACACTTGAATCATCCCATCAGCTTCTTACAACCTCCGGGAACACCCAGGAGCTCCAGTCCCCAACGAGGACGGTTCTGTGAAATTACACATTTGCAAAAAATAAACCAGCAGCAAATGATGGTGAGTGAAACTCTGTCTTGCCTTTTACGCTGCAGTAAGGACCTGGTGTTGTGCCACTGGAAACAGAAACACTGCTGCTCCTTACCTTGGACCTGGTGGCAAGGAAGCCAGGTCCCAGCCTGTAAGTGGATTGTGCTCACGCTCAAATATACTAATGATGATCACAGAAAAGAACCTAAACCTCATGGCATGGCCCTGCTGAACATTTCTCTGGTTGTACAATCACATTTTGCCTTGTTTCTTACAATGGAGCATTAGAGTTCATACATTAAGATCTACAAAGTCATTTAGAGTGACTTTCGAACCCCAGACTGCCCACTCTGCCTTCCTCTGCTCCCACAGCCGCTGGGATAAATCCGGACCTACCCAGCCACCCTCAGTAGAGATCTGTCACTGTGAAAGACACCAGAGAGAGCCACAGATTTTCTAACTTTGGTTTGGATGAAACCCCAAGACTCGCTCATCACATCTCAGGGTATTTAGCATTGACTTTAATTAAAAACCTCCCTGTGCCAAACCACATGCAGATGCAAACCGACGCCTTCAGCGTCTTCAACGCATCGCCCAAAAAAGCTGCGCTGCTCCGTTCAGTCTGAGGTAGATGCATGAAATAGGGACCTGCCTGTAAAATTTCCTCTTGTTCTACAAAGCCTCTCTCTCTCTCTCTCTGCACTGCCCCAATTTACCACAGTGCAAAAAAACCCCACAGTCAAACAAATATATTCTTGGGAAGGAAGGGGTGCTGGTAGAGTGGTTTTTGAAGGCAGGCCAGAGACTATTCGAAACAGGGGACACAACAGAGTATTTTAACTGCTGCGATAATTCTGCATAAAGAGATGTTAAGGCTCTAGCTCCTTGCTGTAGCATGCCATGTGTCCCTGAATAAAATTACTGCCATGCAGGCTGTTAGCAGAGGAATGCGTAAACAGACAATGTATCCTTGCATCAGTTCCACAAAATGTTGCACAACACAAATGCCTCTCGATGTGTCATTTCCTGCTTGGCCACCAGCCCAGCTCCTGACAGGCAGTCAACAAAAAANAAAAAAAAAAAAAAAAAAAAAAAAAAAAAAAAAAAAAAAAAAAAGAAAAAAAAAAGAAAAAAGAAAGAAAAAAGAAAGAATAAAGAAAATAAAAAAAAAGAAGAAGAAAACCAGAAAAAATAAAAAAGAAAGGCAAACTGAAAGATTTAAAGCTGTTCTACTCCAAAGAACATTCCACTTGCCTCAGACTTATCCCTCCACCCTCTCTGCCTTTGAAAGAAAAGAGGGAGAACTTCCTAAAAACTGTTATGGTTTTCAGTCAAGGAATCTCAAAAATCTCAATCACTTATCTGCGTTTTATAAGCCAGGTCGGCCAAACAGTTAATGTGGGGGCTGAGCAGAACCCCTGGCTGGCTCTCGCTGCCTTCCGCAGCGTGCACAGACAAAAAGGCGATGTGATGTTTGCTCATACCTTTCATCACGTGTGCACCTTGCAAGCTGCGGCAGCAGAGAAACGCTCCGGAGCTGAATGAAGCAGAGCAGTTTTCTCCCCTGAAACGCTTCAGCTCAAAGCTCAGAGCTGCTTTTCCATTCACACTGATAAAGAAAGTTGGGAACGGTGACTTTGGAGCCTACCTTTGATTAGAGACAAACTAAAGTCTTTGGAAATCAGGCAAAATATAAAAATATATAGACTTCTCCCTCCTTCCTCATGATTTCCCCCATGACTGTGTTTGTTCCTAAAGCAGCCAGAAAGGAGGATGTGCCGCCTATTCTAAAGGTACCACTATGGAAGGGCAAATCATTATTTCTGTAGTTGTAATGAGGTAAGGCAAAGGCATTAAAGGGGGGCTTAGATAAGTATTTGGGTGCTTTCTTTGCTCTGTTTTTTCTCCTTTGACTTCCTTTACAGTAATCTCTGGCTATCTGTCGGTCAGTTATGACTTCATGACAACTTCTCCGGAAAACTTCTTTCAGCCCTCCCAGCTGGAAGGCAGCTCTGCTGGCTAAGATGTGTGTATGGCAGAGGTTTCATCCTGGATATGAGGAGAGAAAAATATCTGCAGGATTTCCTAATGATTCCCAAAGATCTTATACAACCCCGTCCCTAGACTGCATCTCTCAGAGTGCAAAGCACTGTCTCAGTCCAGCACAGAAACTGTGCAACATGGTAGATGTCCCTGGACAGTAATCTAGATAGACTGGAAGAGATTAAGTAAAATTAAATAAATCTTTTCTGAGAAAAAAATCATCAGATGACTTTTTCTCATATAGAAACGGGCAAATTTTCCTAACAGAGCAACCTGACATCACTGCCTCCATTAAAATATTTTCAAATAATAACAGAGAGGCAAGGCAGCAAGCTTCTACAAGCAGACGTTTAATACGACTAAATGGCACTTACATTTAAGAACCCGACTTTCTGAAGTGCTGAGCATCCAAAACGCCAACTGGAGTCCCTGCATGCCACGACTGTTCAGCACTCCTGAAGTCGGGCTCTAAATGACTGTGATGTCTATCACGGCTTTGCTGCTGCTCCTGCTGCTGCTGGGAACCTCGCAGCTCTCGTTTGCTCGAGTCAACTTGCCAACAGAAGGTCAGAGTGCCTTGCCTATAAATAAGCCTTACAAATTCACGATCTAAAGCATGATGTCATGTCTTAAAATGATAAGCTGGCAACAAAGTAAATGACATTTTGTAAAGATGTGCATAATTTTATGTTTACACTCCTCAGAATGAAGGTTCTAATAAGTCATCGGTTGTGTTCCTTTAAAGGGAAGTTTTATAACTGAGATGAATCACAACTGCAAAAGATCAAAGTTAAAAAACATCAATGATGCCATGGGGTACTTTTTAATCTTGTAATGAATGATGATCATGTGCTCTTATGAAGTTGCTCCAACTGCCAACGCCAGATGTGTATATTAAGAAAAAAGTTGTTTGTGATGTGACAGCTCTGGTTGAGCTGCCAGAGAGAGGAAAAGTAGGATAACATGCTTGAAATGTCGAAGTGAAATACAGATCCTGGCAGAGAGGGGCACTATTTGCCGATACATAATTTAAGACAAACACGTTTGCTATCAGAGCAGCTCCTTGAATTCCTTATTGCCCCCAACCACCTAATTTTCCTTATGCAACACGAATGCCAGATACACTCATCGAACAATTACTACCAAACTGATATACCTACACAAGTGCAGGCGCTCTAAGAAGGAAGCAAATCTTCAGTGAAACTCCCAGAGCTCACTGGAGCTACTCTTTCCCTACAAATTCAAGTGTAATAATGAGTCATTCCAGAGATGTTTCAGAATGGCTTGAAAGTATAAGATTGCAGTATTCCACCAAAGCATTAAGACACAAATGGACATTCAAGATCAAATTTTACTTTCCTTAAAAATAAAATGAAAACGAAAAAAAAAAGGAAAAAAAAGAAAAGAAAAAGATGAAGAAAGACACAATAACTCCATGTAGGCCATAAGAACTCAGTTACTGAGCATTCCCAGGCTCACCTGTTCAAAGACACCAGCAGATGGGTATCACATACAGAGGCCTTTCAGGTCAAAAGTAAAAAATTCCAGCAGAACATGGAGATCTTGTGAAATTCTATGAACACAGACTCACTTTCAATCCACTGTTCACCAAAACGTCCCCATGCCAGCAGGGTCCCTTTCTGTGCTGCACAGGGTAATCCACGCTACTCTCCACACATCACTTTAAAACCTCTCTGCTCTTTCACCACGGTTATGTCCTCTGCTGGGAGATTTCCTCCTTTGCAGATGCCTCAATACATGGAAGCAGCCTCCAGACGAGAATGGCTAAATTATATATAACTTATTCCCTGCCTTCTACTCCATGAATGCAGCTTCCCCAGTGTCCTCCATGTAAGTTACATGGAGCACCAGCTGCAAGTGAAAACTAAAAATGGGAACTGATTCACAGAGAGAAGACAGAACAAAAATCCCCGTGCTGTGACATCAGGACACCTCAGCTGTGAGCTGGTAGCACCACAACTATTTACCTAATAAAATGTATCCATAGCTACTTGCTTTTTCTTAGCTGTTCTTCAAGCTGAAATCCTACAGCCTGGACAGTTCTTACAGGGAGCATTTCAGTTCCCACCTTGGTGTAAGAGGAGGTGACTCTGAAGCGTGTATTGGCACGAGAAACACTTAACTGCATGAATTCTGTCTACATCTTTCTACTTCTGCCTTTGTGGTATTTTAAACAAAACACCATGAAAGCTCCTTGAAGGTCACGTTTGTATGTGCAGATCAAAGGCAAAATAATTATTTGAGATGCTTCCATTATAGGGATTCTTTTAATGTGGTTATTCATCAAATAATTCTTAATCTCTAAGTGTAATTTAAATAACGCTATACCTGGCTAATCCAATCAATTTAGAAAGAGTCACTTCTAGTTAGATTAAGAAAAAACTCCAGAACTGGCTCATCAGTGATACCCATATGATGTGAGACTGGTTACCAGCTAAATGTGCTAGACAGAGAGACAGCCAGATAAATCCTGATGGATTAACCAGACTTGACTGTATCTAAAAATAAGTGCTACCCATAAAAGCGCTACAACATGACAAAACACAATGGTCGTAAAAGTACAGCCATTGCAAAATAGATAAATCATGGCAAATAGATTCTTAGAGAGCTTGTATGGCTATGAGATAAAGGTGCTGGGTGAAAATCTGCTGGACTATGTTTTAAAAAAATATATTTTCTGTGCACAAATAAGAAACAAAGACTATGCTGTTGATACACTGGTTTTTTTATCTTTCTTTGGCCCCTGGGGGTCTACGATGAGTCCGTAGCTGAAAACCAACTTCAGGTATGATGAGATTAACCAGGTGCATTAATTATCTGATGGCAAAAGAATTTAAGGGCAAACAAAAAGGCACTATATTATATATTTCCTCTCTATGCTAGGACTGATCCTGAAAGATCAGGCTTCTGTTTTGTTCTAAACATCTTCAGTTGGAAGCTTACAGGAGTTCAGGGAATGCAGCACACTGCAGGATTGTGTCTACTACGTCTAAATCAGATTATATATACATACAGTGGGTTTAGTTCTCATTTACACTGGCAGATAATGCATCAAGACCTTGATGTGAATGAGAATCAGGTTTGGGATTGCCCAAATTCAGCCAAGCACTTAAGTGAGTGTTTACTGCAAGTATGTGTGTGGTCCAATAGACTCCAAATTAAGCATGCACTCACACATTTTGCTGAGCAAAACCCAGTGTTTGACAAAGATATACATATTTCATTTACAGGTCTCTGTTAAACAAAATTAAGCAGGCATAAGAGCAAAAAGAAGAATATCATACTCACTTCTTGGCTCTCTTGGCCCATCCACTGTAACCTTTATAGCTCTGTGGTACGTAGCGACTTGGGGGGGATTTGTCAGGACAGTTATTGTCAAAGTAAAGCTCTTCCCTACAAAGAGGAAAAACAACAAGGAATGAGTGATTACAACATGAAAACAGTCACATGCATGTTCAGTAAAGAATCAGTTTAAAATTATTCCCTGTCGTTACCACAATCGTGAAAATTAAAAACATAACTGACCATAGGAGTTTTCCTCCCCTTCAGTTTTACTCTATGTCAAGAATACGTCCATGTGTTGACAATCTAAATGTTTCTTATTTAATAATGGGTCATCATACAATGACAGAACAAAAGTGATTCACTGCTGAGGACAAGCCAAATTCTTTGCTGCATTGAAAGTGGTGTAAATCCAAAGCAAGTCAGATAATTTAAAAATTTACTCCAGTTTCGCAGCTGTGTGACAGAGAGCAGAATGTGACCACATGTTATTTACTTCACACAGTTTTATCATTTCATTTGTTTGACTTGACTACAATAAGATGAGGAAAGAATATATTTTCCTCCTGGGAGATGTTTTAACAGGGAGTCAGTGTCTCTGTCCTTCATATGCCAGGGCTAATATGATGATATCATTATTATGGAACACACCTTTTTTTGTCTACACATATTCCACCTATGAAATACCAAGAAAGCCCCCAACTTTCCTCTGAGGGTGAGAAATGTCTGTGTGCACGTACTTTGCTATCGTCAGTCTGCATTTTTGGTTTTTTTTTGTTTTTTTTACTTTTCAAAGCTTGAATTCAGGCAGAGATTGCTCAAGACCATCCACAGCCTTCAGCTGAATGAAAACGTTAAAAAGAAATAAATAAAGGGAACTGCCTGCGTCTGAGCACACATTCTCACAGGCACTGGCCCCCGTTTGGGAGACTCACTGACAGTTGTAATCTGTTAGATATGCAACGGTTACTCATGTCAGATAGTCAAAACTGAAAACTGTTTCAAGACAGGAAAAGGTGGGCGTACAACAGTGACTCAATAAAACAGTCAGCAATCTTTGGCCTTCATGCTCATTTAAGCTGCTACTTTACCAGACACTTAAAGCTCTTTTTTTTTCTCTCCCCTCCTCCCTGGGTGTATTTTGTGCATTTTTGCTGCTAGGGCTTTTCCTCTCGCTGAACTCTGAAGGCATTCAATCAAGGCACAAATCTTAAACGATATGTAACAGCACAAACTTAATGCAGTTTTTTCAGGTCTAATATAGAACAGCTTATATATAAGGCATAATACAGAACAGAGCTTTGGCTGTCAAATCTAGTAATTGGTATTTCTTTCTGGTCCAAGTCGTATATCCCCCAAACCTGCTTGAGACATGCATCATTTATTATCAGCAGTGCAACTTCAAACTGTCTTGGCTATAATTTTCATGAACTAGAATGTGACATGGATTTTTTTTAAAGGAAATATAACTGTCATTTAGAGTAAAATGATTTTCCAGGTGAAGCTGTGCTCCAGCTGTGCCCAGCTCTCTGGGAGATGCAGGTTAGAGGGAAGGTCAGGACCCCGGCAAATAGAATTATAGAATGGTTTGAGTTGCAAGGGACCTTAAAAATCATCTTGTTCCAACCCCCGTGCCATGGGCAGGGACACCTTCCACTAGACCAGGTTGCTCCAAGCCCTATCCAACCTGGCCTTAAACACTTCCAGGGATGGAGCATCCACAGCTACTCTGGAAAACCCGTGTGAGTGAGTCACCACCCTCACAGGGAAGAAGTTCTTCTTAATATCCAATCTAAACCTGCCCTCTGTCAGTTTAAGCATGCAAAAATCTCAGGAGGCTGAATTCTGTCCCGGTGGCATTACTGAAGGTGGCTTTTCCCAGTTTCACTGGGAAAAGGATTATTTCCTAAATCATCACAGGAGCAGGGTTAGGTGTATTTAGGATGTCCAGCCTTTGTTCAGTCTTGCCCACCTGCTGTCCCAGAGGTGAACTGTGTGTCCTGCCAGCACAGGGCGTGGGCAGCCTTCACACACAGCAGCAGCCCTACCGTGCCTCCACACCGCTTGTTTAGGGCTGAGAAGCGTCCGTGCCTTTTATCCCTCTCCAAAGAGGAATTCAGGCCACTGCATGAATATATATAGTTCTTCAGGCTCAGGTTTAAGGCCTCCTTTGGCACCAGCTCACCATGTCAAAAAGTTCTGACTATTAAATTGTATGCTGATGACATTCAGATCACAGTAACGCCTAGAAGATCAGTAGAATATTACTGGTAACAAAGATACTAAAGGGGTTTTTCCATACACCTTTGGACAAAGAATTTGGCCTTCCATGCTATTGTTCTTAAACACCAAATCCCTGTGGAAGTCTATTATGACAAAAAAAAATAACAAAATATACTATTTGTAAGATCCTGTAAAATTGTTCTGTAGAAAAGCACTGCAATATTTTCTACACTAAATATATCTCAACAGGATACAGTGGCCAGAAAAAAATGCATTCCTTAATAAAAAGAGCTACATTTGGACCTCACCGAGGAGAATTTCTGATCTGTCACCTCTCCGCCAGCCTGAGCTGAAGAGGTAAGCAGCTATTTTGAGAGGAAAACTGATTTTGTTCCCTAACTGGTATTTTACAAACCAAAGTGTGGATGAAGTAACACCAACGAAGCCCCCTCACACTCCATAAACCACAGAGCCCTTCACTATGGGGAGCTGCACGGCCCTGCCAGGGCACTCCAGAGCTTTCAAGAGATGATTTACATATTACAGGATTAAGAACGAAATAAATTTTTAAGGTCCCCTGTTTCAGTGATGCTGATGCCTTCCACAGCTATTTCACAGCTATCCCTCCTCAGCTACAAAATCCTTTAATGCACTTTTTATCACCTTTCTTTACTGCCCTTAGTCATTTCAGCTATCCACTTTCAGAGGCTACAGACTAATTGTAGCTCTCTTTTATTAAATTCTCCAGCCAAGCAGTCATCTGGCACTATTGCTTCAGTGTGTCTAAACTGTGCATTCTTTGTTATTCACACATGTGAGCCGAGCTGACACAGAGGAGGACGAGATGGACATATGCTGAAGCACAAGGCAAACCCCAGAAAGGAGCTTGAAAGGAGACTCGGCAGCTTGTGTGTGTGTGTTGCATATTTTTTCAGTTAGATGCTAATGTGATTAAAGTATCAGGACACAACAAAATTAAGGTTATGATCCTTTGCTTATTGAAGACAGGAATTCTTTCTTCTCTGTGCTGTGGATCGGGCTTGTAAAAGTGAGCTACTGCTTGAAAACCACATACAAACAACTGCTGCATTCTCATCAAACACTCCGGTTACTTACTCTTATGAATCCAAAAAAGGTGTTTAAGAGAAATTATGCAAACAGAAACGTGAAGCTTCTGTCAGGCAAACAAAATGAATATGTATAAAAATCGGGTTTCTCCATTGAGCCATGGGAAGCAAGTAAAAACGTGGGAGAGGAGGTGAAGTGGTAAGTTGATGATTCAGACTTCACAATCAAATTTAGAGATACAGAGATCAAAGCACGAGCTGCTTAGAAAGATGTAAATCTCGAGTCAGGAACAGGTGTGGATTAGTTTCTTGCCACCAAAAAATGATTTCTTTATTAGTTTATTTTTTCCTGTTCTACTTCAGGACTTGTATTTACCGATATTTGTCTGTGCAAGGAGCTTTCTTATCTCTATTTGCAGCTACTGATTTCTTTTCCTGCTATTTTAAGCAGAGTTCTAAAAATCTATCATTAATGATAACTCTTTCCCCTTCTCTCCTTCTGTCTCTCTCTCTCTCTCCCCCCCCTCTCTGTTCTAAGTCTGGAAGACAAGTCTGGACCAATTTCTCCATCCTGCCTCTGGCAGGAGAATGCAGCATTTCAGATCCTCCACCGAGTCCCGGCTGCTTCAAAGGAAAAGCCCTACTTTCTTCCGTTAAGATCATAAGAAATATAGGGGGAGGGGGTCAGCTCTGTTTGGACATAATTACACTTCATCAAAAGAAGCTTTCTTCATCTTCCATGCGTGAAAAGTCTGCAAGCAGTTAAGTCTGTCTTTTTTCTTCCTTTTTTTTTTTTTTTTTTTACTTTTTTTTTAAATATAAAAATTGCTATTTGGGAAACTAGCCAAAACTCAGAAAGCCAATATAGTAAAACAGTGCACACCCTTTGTTTTTCTTTGAAGTCTCTTAAATAAATATGTTGAGGGTTTGAAAAGTATACTATCACTTTTCCATAGATTCTACCCAGATTGATCAGAGGAAAAGTCTATTCCAAGTCTGTGAGATAAAAATATAAATGAAAATACTGGAACCAAATTTTAGGAGCTTTGTGTTTGTGTCTGTATCTACTGAAGCTTTAGGCTGTCTATTTAATTTCCTATGCTTTAATAAAAAGTATATATCATAGGTTTGAAATTAAATCCACAGGTCAGAGGCAGTGCATCACATTTCGGTCCTTTTTCAGCACTACTAAAAGGCTGATACACTACTGAACTTCTACTGTAAGGCAGTAGTAGTGATGGAGCCAGAGAACTTTCAAACCTAATCCATCAGCAGAATAACAAAGCAAACTGTTTTTTTAAAGAAAAGAAGACAAACGGAAGAGATAGGTAACACCCTATTCCCAGGGGAAAAAAACTCCATATTTATGTTGTATTACTGCTGGTAAAATTATTTTTTCTTTCAAATTATCCTCTATTATTAATACTTTTTAAGTTCTAAAATGATTAAGAGAATTTTTGGCTCGGTAATTAAAATAAAGAATAGTCACTGTAAGTCTTGCTTATGGACTCACTTTCACAGAGCACTTGTAAAAATGTGCTGACTGATTTAGATTATCTGGGCCTCTGTCATATGTTTAATTTTTTTTCAGACAAAACCTCTTTTCTTCTGTAAGATGAACTACAACTGTTTTCTGAAAAAATATTACTGTTAAATTAAAAATTTTTCTTTATTGCTAATTTCCTAGCACAACTATTCTGCTTCTTTTGCTTTGGTTTGCCCCATGCAAGGCTAATTTAGAAAAAAATTAATATATACTTCAAATACATACAGGAAAAAAATATGTAGGTTGAATCAATGACTGATACAACACCACTCTGAAGACTCCTGCAACAAAAACTGCAGTGCCAGCTTCCTTCGAGCTATCTTTTCAATCATTACCTGAAGTTTGAAAGCTGCTGTGAGACCCTTAAAGAGGAATTCTTGCAAACTTGCAATGATTACAAAAGCTTTCTATAAGTGCAGTGCAGTTTTCAGATTATAGGAAACTCCTAAAGAGCTGGAAGACAATGACAGTACTCTACATCTTTAAAAAAAATTAAAAAAAAAAAATTGAAAGTTACCCTGTCATTTAAAGTAAAGTTAAATTCAGTTCATGCCCAAGCTTACCAGCAATTAATAAAAAGTCAAGCAGCTTACTAAAAAGAAAAGTGGAGGTGATTATCAACAGTTTGGTTTAGAGGGCAGAGAAGCCACTAGCAAGCTTTCCACCAACAGCTGTTAAGCCTTGAAAGATTTAAGTCTCTAAAGAATACAACCTATAGAACATGTGATATGCAAAATTCCCCTAATTACAAGTCTTCTACAACAACTTCAGAAGCGGCTCTGCTGCTAAAGGGAATTCTCCAGCTCTCACTGCCGTGGCCCGAAATACACTCTCTTGACTCTGCATAACCTGGATCATAGATATTCCCTTTTCCTTCCACCCTTCCTGTGTGATTCAAACACGGAAGCAGGTACTCCCTGAATCGTTTTTCAAAACCTCTGTCTGATAAAAAGCTACAGAGACTCCTAACTTGCTTTGTGCAAATGTTGAAGTTTGACAATAAAATATGTGTGCATCACTCCAAAAAAAAGGCTGACGACCTGGACAACATGGTCTAGTGGAAGGTGTCCCTGCTTATGGCAAGGGGCTGGAATGAGATGAGCTTGAAGATCCCTTACAAAACAAACTTTTCTGTGATTCTATGAACAATAGATTTATGGGTTAATCAGTATTTCATTGCAAAGTAAGTTTGACATCTAGGCATTGTTTTTCACGTCATCATGGACACGTAAAAGGCAGCGGCCTACCTCTTCCACTTCGGCCCACAAATCGTAAGTCATTAAACCTGGCCACCTGGTTCTTCATCACGGCAGAAGCGTTTCGCAGCTCTGCAGAGTAGTTCTCATCGTTTCCAGCCATGACGGTCACCACCGTCCCATCGGGCACTTCTCCTAAGGCCACCACCTGTAAAAACGGAGGGACAATCACGGCTGGTGAAGTCACACTTCGGAGGTGTGTGTTCCGCTCCCAGCTCTGCAGGCTGCCATGCTCGTGAAGCAGCTCTGTGGTGAGGAGCCTGGTACTCGCTGTGCACAGAACAAAGTGCCACATCAAACACAGAAACACCGTGTGTTGTCTCCGTTTCTCAGAGCTTCTTCATTGTTGCATTTCTCCAGAAACACTCAACATCCTTATGTGAGTGCACTCTTTAATGCTTTCTGAAGGCCAATTTTGTTCTTAGCAAGCAGGGAGCAATGAGAACACAAGGCATGGCTCGTATCTGTAAATTATGCATGGGAAAGCATTTAAAATGGAAAGCTAGAAATTAGTATTAGCAGCCTTATCACCTAGATTCAGTTCTGTTCTGGTTGTACCCATTACCCTGACCTCCTCAGACTTCAAGGCAGAGAGAACCCTGCATCCACCCATCCCAGGAGGGGCACTCGGGGCATCAGCAGGCAAAGCCCTACGCCCAACACGCTCTGCAATGGAGCACTTTATGGCTGGAATTCAAACTCCTCATGTGCAATATAGAACAAAGCTATATTTCCTTGCAGGCATGTAAATTTTCATAGTGCTTGCAAGAGTCGCATGTGGTTAGTGCTGATACCTCCCTCAAATTCCAGGATGGGTGAACAGAAGATATCAAAGTATTTCATTTCTCCTTACATTCCAGCTACCTGATAGTCTCCCTTTTATGCTTCAGCAGTTGTGTAGTGCTCCAACATCTGATTAAATAAATGTCATGGAGCAGACAGCTTCTGATTTGAAAACACCAGGAATACCTACAGTGTTAGTGCACTGTGGCTTCTTAAAGCAAAAATAGAGTTAAACAGGAATTCTAAGTTACTAGGAAGAAAATATACACACAGGGCAAAAAAGTCCACAGAAGTATTAATAAAATAACTTCCCTTTCCCAGTTGGCTAATTCTGATGCTGAAAATAAATTTATAACAAGAAGAGATTCAGAAATATTGCATGGCTGAGCCAGAACTTGAAAAAATATCCTGAGCTACAAAGTCTCTCCCTTTGCAGTTACTACCAATTTACATGGTCAGATATGAGTTTTTATATTATTCAAAGTAATTTATTCTGACTCCTGAAATATATATTACATTTTGCCATATGGCCTTCCTGAAATGTCTTTTCCATAAATGATCCTGGCTGAAACTAATAATTACAGGTTGCAGGTAATATTAATTCACTGGAAAGAATGAGGAGTTCTGGATATATAGGGAGAGCATTATGTAGTCCAGTGAACTGTACAATGTTTCTCTAAAACAATAAAAATGAATTACAATCATACAGAAATAGGCCATATTACTGAAAACTATAGCTTATGTTATTTAAAATAAATATTGAAGAGAAAGAAGCAAGGGAAGCTCAAACACTGCTTGAAAACAATTTACCTTTTTCTTTATTTTTTTGCAAAAAACACCAGGTAATACCACTCAAAACTAAAAGTTTAGTTTTGCCACAAACTACTGTGAGGTCTTCATGTATCAAACAAAGATTTTACTTCAAAGTCATATGAAAGTCCCTGAACATAAAAACAGAGGAACCACCATTGTGGCTAAGATCTGAGGTCCCAATAACGCTCTGCCTTGGGTCTGGCAGCAACCAGGTCTGATGGCTTCAAAGCCAGGTGTAAGGAATAATAAATAATAATCAAATAACAAATAATAATCTAGTGAACAGATCACAGAGCTGACTCTAACCATTAACAAATGGATACTGGCTTAAACTGTGAAGCATGAGGCTTGAGACTACTTATAAACCACTCCCTTCTCAGTCTGCAGCACACCTCGTTATCTCTGGACACTCTTGTCGTGCCCATCAGCATCCCAGGGAGTTCCACCCTACACTTTTTATACCTCACAAAACAACAACAAAAAATCACATTAACTCCAGAAATGCAGAGCACCTGAGAGAGCAGAGGGAAGCACAAGGCTGCCAGGGGCCTCAGAAGAGGGAGAGAGGTGCCTAAAGCCTCAGCTCACCTCTTTCTCCCCAGTTACCTACAGAGCACGGACAGGCAGCGCCATCACAGCCCTGTCTCAGTCCCAAACCCAGGTACAGCTTATAACACCTGGCAGGAGGGACCAAAACCCTCTAAAAGGCTCCCCTCTGTCCTCTGTTGCTTTTCAGAGCTTTTCTTCCTGCTCTTTCCACTCGATGTCAGCTCAATTTGTCAGCTTAGCCATCAGCCCAGAGCTGCACGTGCCGCTGCTGTCGCTGGGCTATCGCAACTAATCAAGAGCTGCATCGTTCCTGAGAAGCCTTGGATGCAGTATCACTAGTCATCTCCTTCAGAGAGGACCAAAGGACAAGACAAACTGAAATCAGAGGTGAAAATAAAAACTTTGGCTCATAAAATAAAGCCCTGTAACATGGGAAGCTCCCCTGTCATGCAACAGGAGTAAAATGCTTATTCTTTTCATAGCTTGATACTTTCTTGCCACAAAACAGCCGAAGACTATTGCACAGGTACATAGCAGCGCGGGGTAGAAAAAAGCTTTGCAAAACAAACTTGAAACCTGGAGAAATACACGTCATTTTGAGAATTTTCAAAAGTAATTGTACATACTGAAAGACTGTTGGCATAAACCCTGATTTGGCAGTTTTATGCCATGTATCAATACAAAATTAATTACATATTCTTAGAAAGAGGATTGTAAATGCACTACAAAATGAGTAAGGACTGTGCAAAATTAAAGATTAGAAGTCACCACAGTGCACACTCCTTACCTGTCCTTTAATACTCAATAGCTCTACTATTTCAAAATCTTCATTTTCCCTATTAAGCTTCCTACATATTTTGATGATTAAAGGGAATTTTGCTCTTTTTTTTTTTCAACTAGAGCTCAAAAAGGTACATGAACCCCCAAAATAAAACCAAACCAATTCTTATGAGTTGAAAATAACTATGTGTTTTTTGCAAAACACAATTCTGGTTAGGCAACCTGTTTGCCCAGTTTCGGTCCAATGGGATTTGAACTGGCCAAAGTATGTAGCCTGAAGACGGAAGTTATAAGCACAAAGTAAAACTTCTATACAACAGCAGGTACTCAGACTCTCTGCAGAGTAAAATGCTTGTCTGAAAAAAAAAAAATGGCCAACGCTAGTGTACATGCTAACTAGTTCCTCTCAAACATTGATAACTGCCACTTCAAAAGCTTTCTTGCGAAACACTGAATTCAAACAGCCTCCGAATGTAAAATCTTCCGTATTGAGAATGCTTTTCCCAGCCATTGCCAAAAGAGCATCTGATACTATTAAAAATATTTCAGTGTCCTGTAACTTAAAACAGAGTAACTGATTCACGCTACTTTTTGTTTCAAATCTACATCTGGGCTGACAATTCATACAGCAGGTTTCAGCTTGAAGCTATTTAAAACAGCTGAGTTATAAACTCTGAAAATTGGGGTTTGGAGGGAAATGCTGACAGACCCTGAACTACTGTGGTGCTACTGGGGAGATGTTTCAGACTCCACATCCCATATTTCCCCCTGCCTTCCTGCCTTTAGGTCCACTAAGACTCTCTGTTGCTATTAGGATCATACAGAAGTCTTCTAACTTCTAACCTCTACAGTGGCAATCTGGGTCTTTATGACTTGCAGTAAAAACTCCCACAGAGGGGCCAAATTCTGATGACTCAACTCAAATAAAGTATTGCTGGCTACTGAGATTAAGAAGTGAATATGATTTGGACCTGGGTGCACAATATCCATTTATTTTATGCTGGAATATTAATAGCTAGAGCTGCATTAACAAGTACTCATCTAATACTCTTCCCTACAAAACCATTCTGCATTAACAATCTTCTTAGTGAGCACACAACAGGGACTCCCTCCCTAGTGTGTGCAAATATTAATACTTAAAATTCAAACCTAATGCTAAGCCAACACTATTTCAAAAAATTATAATCAAACCCAGCACTGTTTATAACATACTTCCTCTCCTGCATATGATTTATATCTGTTTTTTTAAATTAAAACAGAGCTATATCCAGCGTACGTTTTCGCTTGAGATTGCTGAGAGAGAATTATGACACACTTAACACACCACTCAAAACATTATCATCAACATATTATTTATTGCCAATAAAACTTCACAAAGTGTGTTGTCTGTGAGCTATTTCATTTTCAAGTTATTGTTTAGCTGAGATTTCTATAGCTCAAATCTGTCTCTTTTTTCCCTTTCAGAGCTGATTCCCATTCTGTTGTAACATAATCAAGTGTTTCACTGTATGATACATGCAGCTCCTTTGGTCTAAAACTACCAGGCAGCTGCATAGAGTTGCACTTGAAAAATTAAATAATTTTTTTTAAAAAATGGTCAAAAGTATTTCAAGTGAGTTTCAAATTAATTTACAGGTAAAGAAGGGCATATATAATTTTGGCATATTTTAAAAAGTGCATATTGCATGTGAAAACACAGCTGCACCCACAGCAGCCGGGTGCAAGGGGCAACGTGTGCCTCTGATGCATCTGAAAATCGGTCAGAGCCGCACCGCCCTGTCAGCAGTCAAACACAGGACCCACATATAAGACACATATAAATACATATATATGAACACAAAAAGATTGGGAAACAGACTAATCCTTTGTCTACCTTTTTATCACATGTAAGGACTCTTATTGTAATAATATTCTAAACACTTTAATATTTAGTTTAGATCTTTCCCTTACTCTAATGAGCTGTGACCGCATCCTTTGAATTGCTGTGAGGTAGGAGAAGGCTCAGACACCTCAAATGAGAACAGCAATGAGAGCACGATAATGCAACGGCTTCTGCGTCCCCGCTTTAAAGAGTAACTGTAACACCAACATAATCTAGCGCTCAATTAAATTATAATCACAATTCTCTGAACACTCCTCCTCCTTACCCCACAGCCCCTCTGAAACAGAATCACTGTGATCCACACCTAGAGAGCCTCTGAGTGCTATGCCAAGCCATGAAGTCAAAAGACACCCCATTTTCCTGCCATTTCTGCTTAGTCTGACCATCACGTCCTGCACAAGCAGGCCCTGTGCAAAGGGTTCCTCCTGCAATTCCAGCCTCTCCAAGCTGTTCTTACACACACGAGCACTTTAGCCAAGCCTCACCCGCACACCCGTAACATCTTCAAAGCAAACCTCCATCGTTATCACCACTCACTTTACCAGAAGCTCATTTAACCACTTTTACTATTTCTTCCCGGACAAACGGCCACGATAACACGGCTGGCAGCCGGGAAACACAAGAAAAAGGCGATGTTCTGGAACGCACTGGGTGAGACTGTTTCCAAACTTTTCTGTCTTTTCAGGGATTTCCAGGTGTGTTATTTTTCACGGGAAAATGTGGGTATGTTGAGACCCTCGCAGGGCCACCCCACCTCACTCTGACCCGTGCCCTGCTCGGGAAGGCACTTGGGGACACCCCAGCCATTGCCCCCTCCCTACCAAAAGCCACGGGAAGGAAAACTCCAGGGGGAACACTTGGAAATACTGCTAGAGGAGGAAAAAGGCTTGCTTTAAAGCACGCAATTATTGTTGTTATTATTACAGTTTTTTTCTAAAATCGTTTCCTCTCATTAGCGCGCCGTGGGGATGGAGACAGAAAATTAAAAGCAGCATCCCCAGTGCAGAGCGGGGTGGGATTTATTATGGAAATGTGCGACCCTGCCAAGGAGAGCGTCCCTGGGCAGCCACTTCCTCGGTTGTCCACCAGGAGAAGTGAAGGGGCCCCATGTCCCCCCCTCCAGGTGCTCTGTGTCCCCCTTCCCAGACCCATCTCTATCCGGGCCGTAGGAGGGCAAAGCCCCGATCTCACTTCTGCCACTCCAGCCTGACTCCAGCCGCCCCCCGCACGCTTCAGAGCCACCCCAGATCCTCTAATCCCACTCCCGGGAGCGGATAGGAAGGAAGGGGCACCCCCGTGGGTCAGGGACTGGTTTCTCGAGGTGGAGGGGTGCCACACTTAGCTCCGGCCGAGGGCTCAATGCCTCCTTCCTCAGGGATGGAAGGCAGGTTTCTTTAAAAAAAAGTCCACGGAGACAGACTGTGGGGAGCAGGGGGTGTCTCCTGGGGGATGTTGAGGGGGGCACAGAGTGCCCCTGGGCTGCGGGGAGGACACGCCGGCAGTGCCTCGCGGGGATGGAGATAACGGGATGGCTCCGGGGGTGCGCGCCGTGCAGAGGGGGCGGGCAGAGCATGGGGGGCACCGGGGGCGCAGCAAGGGTGAGGGGACAGAGCTGGCGCACGGGGGGAGAGGCGCAGCAGGACGGGGTCCACGGCAGCCACTGCGGGACCGGGGGAGGGGGGTGAGAGGCACTGCAGGGGCTGCACCCCGATATCGCGGGACAGGGGCACAGGAGGCACAGCAGGACGGTGACAGGATACAGAAGCCACTGCAAGACTCGAACACTTGGGGGGAGGGGGGGGGGCCGGGAATACAGCAGCCATTGCGGGACTAGGGGGTCAGAGAAGACCCTCGGGCCGCGGGGGCACAGGAGACGTTGCACGATGGGGGAGGCATTGCAGGGCTGGGGGTGTGAAGGGGGACAGGAGGCACTTCAGCCCGGGGACCACCGGAGACATTGCGGGGCGGCGGGGTCGGAGGGTCACAGAAACCCCTGCAGGCCGGTGGGACACTGAGATGCTGCGGGAGGGGGGGCGGGAGGGCACAGAAGTCCCTGCGGGCCGGGGGAGGACACGTAAGTCCCTGCGGGCCGGAGAACACAGAAGGCACTGAAGGACGCGGCTGGGGGGGTGGAACTGCGGGACACACACAGAGAAATCCCTCCGGGCCGGGGGGCACAGAAGCTCCTGCAGGACGGGGATCACCGGAGACACTGCGGGCCGGGGAGGGGGGGCACAGAAGCCCCTGCGGGAGGAAGGGCAGGGGGCGCAGGGGGAGCATCCCAGGCCGGGGCGGCTGCGGGAGGGGGGTGTCTCACCTTGAACGCCACCGGGAGGGTCTTGTTGCAGCGCCAGTGCGAGGGCAGGACGGAGCAGAGGAAGTTGGGGCTGTCGGTGCGGACCAGCTCGGCGGGGTGGTCAGCGATGATCTCCACCATGGTGCGGTTATCGTGGGGGCGCAGCCGGGGCACGGCGGCCGCCGCGTCCTGTTGCTGCTGCTGCTGCTGCTGCTGCTGGGCTACCACCACCGGGCTGACCTCGCTCATCTTGCCGGGCTGCAGGCTGCTGGAGGGGGGGCTGAACCTCCGGCTGGTGCTGGGATCTACGGGAATACGCAGCACAACAGCCACAAGGTAGCGAATGGGGGGGCGGGGGGGGGGGGGGGGGGGTGGGAGGGGGGGGGGGAGGGGGGGGGGGGGGGTTGTAAAAAAAAAATCTAGCGAAAAAAGGGGTGAATGAAAAAGTGGAGGGGTGAGGATAAGGGGCAAAAAAGCAAATCAGACAAAAAATAGAAAAAAAAAAGGAGCGGATTAAACGCACAAGAAAAAAAATCTCAGTCTGTTTTTGGTTTGTTTTGGTTTTTTTTTTAAAGAAAGATGGACGAGGTGAGGGGTGATGTCGGTCTGGGGGCGCCTGCAGCCCGGAGCAGCGAGGAGGCAGAGGCTGGCGGTGGGTCCGGGGCTGCCCCTCTCAGCACAGCCCGGCTGGAAACTGCATGGTCCCGGCTTCTGCCCAGCTGCAAAGCGCTGCTGCTTCTCCTCCTCCTTCCTTCCTTCTTTCTCGCACAGTCTCTCTGCTCTTTTCCCTCCTTCTAGCCACCGCTTCTTCCCTCAAGTGCTCGAGTTTCTTCCCTTTTTTCTTCCCCTCCCTCCCCGTCTTCTTTTCCTTTTCGGATTTTCCAAAGATTGTCTTGGGAGAAGTAGAACTCGCTGCTGGTTCAGCTTCCTGGGCTGCTGCTGCTGGTGGCGGCCAGAATCGTAGCGTAACAGCCGCGGAGAGGAGCGGAGAGGAGAGGGGGGGTTCAGGGGAACGTCCCGGTTTCCTCCGAAGAAATCTTCCTCCTCCGGACACACACACAGGGAAAAAAAAAAAAAAAAGGGAACAAAAAGCCTCGCTGGGACAGAGGCGAGGAGTCGCTGGGTTCCCCCGCTTATTGCCTTTGGCTTCAGGAAGCGGGAGCTCGGGAAGGGGCTTGGGAAAAGTGGCTCCCCCCCTCCAAAAAAAAAAAAAGGCGCTCCCGAAGCGATTTCGGCGCGGAAACAAAGTTACTGGGGTTGTTGGGGTGAAGAGGAAAGTCACAGGGCTGATAATTAAAAGAGACTTTTTAGCTAGTTCCTTTCGGAGGATCAGGACTTAAGAAAACTTGAACTTTCGGATTCCCAGGGAAAAAAAAGCGGGGATCATAGCTGAGAAAAAAACAATCAACACAACAATAAAACACCCCTCCTTAGGCTGATTTCTAAAATATGACCAAGCAAATTCTAGGAAAAGGCAGCCTCGGTGCAGCCCGGTCCTTCACATGAAGTCGCTGCTGGATCCAAGTCCGTTGAGTTGAATAGACGAACAAAAATCTTGCTTTTTTTTTTCCGCCCTTGATGAACAACAGCAGCAAAAAAATCATTAAAATGTCGCTTTGTTTGAGTTACTTTTCTTTCTGGAAAATCGGGTTAAAAATGATAATTATGAAAAAAAGCAACCAAAAGTTACAAACTTCTTTTGGGTCCCAAGAAGTTGAGGTCGGGGAAGATGAAGGAGCCGGAAAAAAAATAACAAACCCACGCCACAGCTTTTTTGTCCTGAATGTGGTTTTTGGAGGCTGGGATTTCTAATGATTAGGTTTTTGTGGTTTATATATACAGGACTCTCTGGCTAAGGCGATCATTATGCTGATGAGAGTCAGCAGCACGTGGTGCTTCAGTCCTCAGACTTCTGCAGCCTTCAAAATAAATAAACCAATGTGCATCCCCCCCAGGAGGAGAAACTCTCACCCACGGGGAGGGGGACGGGGAAGGGGGGCAGCAGGAGAAGGTCTCCGATCTCCACTTCTCTCCGGGTTTTTTCCATTAACACTTTTGGGCTTGTTTGTTTAAATTAAAAAAAAAAAAAGCATGAAAAATCTTGGTTAAAAAAAAAAAAAAAAAAAAACAAGAAAAATCTTGTTTTAAAAAAAAAAAAAAAAAAGAATAATCTGGTGCCAAAGCGTTTTTGCTAAGTCCCCGGTAGTCTAAAGCCTAAACCATTTCCTTGAATGAATGAAAGCTATAAAACCCCCTTCAGACTATTAAGGTAAAGGGAGTCTGGTTTGTTTTCTCCCTTAAAAAAAAAAAAAAAAAAAAAGCATGAAAAATCTTGGTTAAAAAAAAAAAAAAAAAAAAGGCAGATCTTATTAAAAACCATTTACATACCCAATGGTATGAAAGTGTCACCGCCTCCCCGCGCAGATAACAGCCTATCACAACCCGCCCTCTAATTTCTAAGGCTTTACTCCGACTTGCTACTTCCACCTTCTCGTAAAAAGTCGGCGCTGCGTGTGTGCTCCTTGCTCGCCGCCTGTGTGTGACTCGGGGCGCTGTGTGTGTGTGTCTGTCTGCGCTGGGGGGTGCGGGGGACGTGGCCCTTCCAGGAGCCGTTCCGAGCCCCGAGCCCGGCACCCCGACCCCGCCGGGTCTGTCCCGCCGGACCCTGCGCCAGACGCCGGGCGGAGCTGCCCCGGGGCCGCTGCCCCGCGTACACGGGCTCGGGGTGTCCGTGCGTGCCTGCTGGTGCTGGGGGCACCTCGGAGGCTGCTTCTGCACCCGCAGGGCCTCCGCGCCCTCCTCCTGCCGGCCGGCATCGCGGCCCCCGCGCCTTCCTGCCCCGCCACTCCCAATTTCTGCCCCCCCTGGGGTAAACCCCGGCTGTGCCCGGGGAAGGTGCGGGCAGAAGCGGCGGCGGCTCCTGCCCCGCTCGGCTCCGGAGCAGAGAACAACCCGCAAGCTCCGCCGATCGGTCACAGGGGAGAGCTCTCGCTCCGCGCACCGCGGCTGCGGCTGCCGCCCCCTCTCCGCGCCCGCCGAGCGCCCACCCAGCCCCGGCTCCGCAGCCTTCCTTCCATCCCTCCATCCCTCCATCCCTCCATCCCTCCATCCCTCCATCCCTCCATCCCTCCCTCCGCTCCGCGGCTTTCCCACGCTTCCCGCGGGGAGCGGCACCCCCGACCCACTGCCTCACAGGGACCTGTGCCCTCCACTTTTTTATTTACGTTCTTTCCCCAACGTTTTTTCTTTTTTTTTTTTTTTTTTTCCCCCCTTTTATTTTCCCTGCTCAAGGTTGGAAGGACTCTGGAAGTTTTCTATCCCTTTGAGAAAATACGATCCATGTGGATAACGCTGAAAATCCCTCCCGAGCTCGCCTTGCTTCTCCCGACAACCACAAGGATCTGCTTTTCCCCAAAAGTGGCCACAGGCGTTTCCAAGGCACAATTACTCATCACCTATACGGATTAGTATTTATGCAGAAGCTCTGGTTTGCTGTGGTTGTGATACAGAAAATACATTTTTTCATACTTATTTTGGCAAAATATTTATGTCCATAGATTCTTTTGGCTTCCTTCCCCCTTTCTTTAGCTGGCTCTAATACATTCCCTAAGAACCATTCCAAAGGCGCTAGAAAGAAGGCAAGGAGTTGTTTTATATCCAAATGCTATATAAGCCTGACAATCATGATTTATTTCATTTCAAACAAGAAGATACGTTTCCACTTTTAATTAGTCACACTAAAAATTTTACAGTCACCTCTCTTCCTATTAAAATAAAATAAAAAGTTAATTAGGATAAACTAAAATAAGGCATTGGGAGCTACCAGTTTAAGGTCACTTAAAATAGTCCAGGGTTATTTATAATGTCGAAATAAAATTTTCCACTGAGCGCCCTAACAAAGTTTCAGGTATCTGGCACAGCTGATTTTCAGTCTCCGTGCAAAAATATCTTTCTGCTGAACATTTAACAGGAACTTACTACAGTCTGGAACAGATCACAGCTCAGAGCTCTAGAATTTTATTTAAATGGTTATGGACAAATTAATAAAAGCACCAGTAATGTTTATGGACCTACATAAAAGCTGGATGGGATTTTTCAGAAGGAGTCATTCACGTTATGATATATATAATCTGGAACGTTGGCTTGGATTTGGCTGGAATGGAGAGCAACCCTGCTGCTCGGCTTTCCTCGGGTTTTATTTCAGAACTTCTCGGAATTTTAGCACTGGTTGCAAAATGGGTCATATTTTAAGATCTTAGAGAATTGTAGGAGGTTGGTAAAAAAATGTGCTTGCACTGCAAGTTATATCTTAACAAACACCTTCAGATCCACTTTACAATATCGAATTTTCATTAGTATGGCTGTGCTTGCTGCAATTTAAATTGTCTTTTAGCTTTTTCACTTTTAACTGTGTTATGAATACAGCCATAATTAGACTGCTTTTGGACAAAAAGGTAATGTTTTAAAGAGCACTGAGTTTGTTTACCATCACATTTCTAAAACATAGGCCCAGCATGCTCCTGTTGAAAATACTGGGTGCTCAAGATGAAAAATAATTATCAGATATGAAAGATTCTAACCTGGATGATGTTTCCTAAATAAACAGTTTTGATGCCAGTTTGCTGGGCTGGAATGTGCTGCAAATACGATGAATACAGAACTTATTTTGAGCTTCTCTGTGTATGTAAATAGCCTTTGCGAAACGGGAATAAATGAATGGGTTCACTGGGTTTGTTATTGTATTTGATATTTTTAGCCAGAGCGACTACAGCAATGTCAGCAATTATTACTATAGTGAAAGAATTGCCAATATTCTTGTTTCCAACATCTACCTTTCCGAAGTTTTTTATTCACTCGTGAAAGTGTGCATTGAGCCAAAATATGTGAACTTAAGTAAACTTAATGCTAGAGCAGGTTTTGCCCGAACTTCCATTCATTTCAGTAGGGGCGAGATAAGCTCCAGTGTCTCTTGGCAGCGCTTTACTTTCGCTTTGGTTGGAAGTTGACTGTTTGCCCAGCTATTCTTTGCTTTTTCTTAAGTATGACAAATAGTAACTCTAGATTAGCACGTTATTCGGTCTGCTAAGTAGGCGTGTGGTAATGAGTTCTGTAACTGCAGCATTCTTAATCAGACTATGGACTGCTATGGTTTGTTTAACTACTGTGTCCCTGCCCCACTGATTTACAGCCCAGATAAAAGAAGATGCTTTGTGTCCTGAAATTAGTTGAAAGCATTTAATATTTTAGCACCACGCATTGCTTTTTAGCATTCATAGTCCCTGATACAAACAAAAGCATAAAGGTTTGAAAGACAGGTTAGAAAATGATTGCATAAAAAAAAAAAAAAGAACCTGGAGAATTTTGTGCTTTTCCCCAGTATTTTCAGTAGGAAGTGAGGACTGAGAGCTGAGACTCTTGTGTTCTGTCTCGGGATCTGATGCTAAATGTTCTGGGACCTCAGACAAGACTTTTAGCAAGTTTTCCTTCAGTATGAAATGAGCTCCTAACTATTACCCATATACCTTTTCAGACAGAAAAATATGTGCTAAATTCTCAGAGGTCCAAAGATGAGCAGGGCTCGGCATCCAGTAATACCAGGAAAAAAATTTGGAAATCCGGTAGGAAACCTGCCCTGTCCCTGCTGAAAAACTGTTGGCTTTTCCACAGCACACAGCGAAACATGGGCTATACAAACAACAAAGTAAACAATTACTGCTTCTGTATTTTTCCTAAATGATGTATTTTCTGCTTCTCTAATAAGCAGGGACTGCAAGCCTAAATGTGAGTCCTACTGTAGAGTTCTCCCATTTCCCTCCCTGTCTGTAGCCTCTTCTGCCCCATTGGGATGGCGTGTATTTCAGAGAGGTTTAAAGCAGCAAATGACCATGTCATCATCATGATGAGGAAGAAAGGTCGGCCTACTTGTCATCTTGTACCGGCGTTTGAAAGAGAAAGTATGACCTGTGCTTTCTGGCACTAAAAACCTGAATGTGTAGTAGGATTACAAAAATGTATGGCCTGTCTTTCTCAAATAATTTTTTTTTTTTGATTGCAAAATGCAAACTAAAAATTAGCTGTAGGAAGTTGTTAGGGTCCTCACAGTTAGGCACAGTTGGCAATTTTTCATGGCAAGACCAACTTTGTCCCTTTCCATTAATTCTCCCTCCAGTTTCAGTTTATCTAATTTCAGAGAGAGGAAAAGTTTTTTTTTTTTCCTTTGATGAATTCAGATGAAATCAGTATGTTGTTTTAGAGATATAAAGGCTGAAAAATGAGAACTTAAATTTATTTTTTTTCCTTATTTCAGCATATAGAAAAGCAGCATGAGCCAGAAACTTCATCGTTATTTTTTCTGTTGACCTTAGTGAAAACTGGGTCTCCTGACTGACTGTGGGGGAAGTGGGTGGTATAGCTGTAATTAAAAAGGATTTATACATCTGGAACCTTGCAGAGTCTCTAAATTTTGCGTGCTGTTTTTTAAGAGTCTAATGAAGTGCTCTCTGGCCAGATACAAGCTCCATAAAGCTCACGCAGGAGATACTACAAGATGTAAGTCAGTCTCGAGTGGGAGAGGGGCTTTTAGTGTTTCTAACCACAAGCACACCACCAGATCCTTGCATTTACTCTCTCAGTGTTGCAATGGCGACGATGCCCATTGTAAATCTATTTTCAATAGCATGGATGGCAGGAAAAAATTTCTTTGTTAACACAAGACTTGAAGCTGAAGCATTAGAAAAATGCTGAATAGTGACAGGCTTGTTCTAAAAAGGATGAAAACAGACAACTACGAAAGAGATGGTGCAGTCTACAGGAGTGAAATAGAAGGAAGCATATGGTAATGGCAAATGTTGAATAAGCATAATGGGCAAAGCAAACCAACACTTTGGGGACCATAAAAATTCTTTTTGCCTTTTCTTTCCTGAAAATTCACTCAGGCCAGACCAGGGCATCAAGAATAATCATATTTATGGTGTGACATAATGTAATCCTGAAAATGCTGAGCATCCTGCTTACATCTTCGCAGAAATATGTGCGTGCCCCACATCAGGTGTGGCCTTCAGGCCTGGGGCGTGGGGGCAGAACCAAAGCAATCCCTTAAGTCGAGTGCTGTGGAATTGGCAGCCAAGTCACAGGAGACAACAGTGCCAGTCCAAAAACAAGCCATTAGGACAGGTGACAAAACATTAGACAGCACAGGAATGATTGTCTCTAGTAATAGAAGACAAAGATCTGGCAGAAAAAATGTTATAGGTGAAGCTGCCAGCAGTATCTGCAGCTAAGCTTGTCTACCACTTTCCAGTACAAGACCTTGTTTTCACTCACATAATGCTGCCAGTTTTTAGCTGTTCAGGATGATCTTTTCAATCCTGAGTCTGCCTCAAGCTGAATTTTTTGGAAACTTGCAGCAGAAATACTTTTGCTGCTTCTAAGATCGGCATTAAGAGAAAACACATTGTTTCACAACATTGTAAGATTTCATCCCAATATCTATTTCAGAGCTGGGATGGGAAGTTTTACTGAGTGGGAGAGGAATAAGGAGGAAAAAGCAGATAAGTTCCTTTTGTTGTCCCTGACCAAAAGGATCCACCCAAACTTGGCCGAGTTAGAAGTTGCTGAAAATTGTTGAGGTTTTTCTTGCGCGTGCTCAGTACAGACGGAGGAGTTGGCAGCTGAATTTTGCAAAGCCTCCATAGCAGCACTGGGCTTGCTAGACTGGATTGGATCTGTAGTCAGTCTAGTCTGACCAATATTGTCCCTGACAGTAGGCTGCACTGTTTTAGAGGAAAGGATAAGAAACGCTTGAGTCAGCAGATAGAGATGAGATCTATTCCTCCTTTAAGGTCTCATCCTAGTTAATAGTAGCTTATAAAAAATATAATCAGAATGACTGTCAGCAGTTCAGTTTTAAATTGCATATTTTAGAAGTCTATAATTCAACCATAAAAATTCCTCATAGGCTGAAATCTGGCTTATACTCTTAGTTCAGAAGTCAAAGTTCTCTACAGATGTTTTTTCAGTAGTCTGTTTTGAAGTGATAGAAAAAATAGTCATGTACAAATTCTGGACATTTCTTTCACAATACACTTCATAATTCAGTTATGATAAGCATGATAAGTTCTAACCTATTTGTTTCACATGCTGGTCAGGCCCTAGAAAGATCAAGAATAATTAAAATCTTCACCATTAACAGTAGACATTCAAATGTGAATAAGTTTCTCTGACCTTGGGATATTAGGAGCATTATGATATTAGGAGCTTATGTGATGTAATGTCAAAACCTGTTATTCTAGTTTACCTTATAAATATTTATATAATTTATTAAATGCACATATTGAAAAGCAAGGGAGAATCCTCTGTCTTCTTATGGCAAAACTCATCACGAAGACAGTCACTTAGATAGCCTCCTATTTGAAATATAAGAAGAACGACATAACCTGGAAGTATCCAGGAGGAACAAGCAAGAGGTCCTCAGAGGGGGCAAAGCAGATGCAAAACCTGTCTTGGAAGACCACAGCAGCTCTCATTACTACCAAGCCTCCCTTTGTAGTGGAGAAGATAGAGCAGCTCTTTCCATCCCTGGAATGCTTTCAAAGATACTGTGCTTGGCACCCTGAGGTTAGCTTGATTTTTGAGCAGATAAAAGCTCTTTACATGAAAAGGCAGATCCCACCCTCTTTTTTTTTTTTTTAATTTGATAAGAAAAGAAAGAAAATGCTTATTCTGTCTGCAGTTCCACTGATTTCAGTGGGAGCCTTCATGTACGAGAAGCAGAGGCAAGACTTTAGCTAACTTGCTGCTTCCACTTATTCACCTTATCCTTTCATATTTCCATGTCTAATTGTCCATGTTGGTGAAGAACATGTTAAGTCTTTCAGCTCATTATTTCCACTACATTTTAGAGAGCTGGAATAATTTATATTTTTAGGCACAAAAAAAATGTCTTCCACAGTTTTTGACAATTGAAGAACATGGACTGAGGGAAGCAGAGGAAAGCTCTATTTACTAAACACCACATGTAGATTATCGCTGATAGTTTTCTAAGGAAATTTATGACCTGTGTGGAGTAAATAAATTCCCTTTTTGGTAAAGAACCTGCAGCCAATCATTCATTCTTGCTTAGAGACATTACTGTTCGTGTTGCTTTTATGTGGAAGCCTACAGTAAAAGGTGATGTTATGTCTAAAATAGACAGTTGGCAGCTAAAAAAGAAAAAAAAAGCTATTTCTAACATTACTTATCATGAGATTCTTTCTAGATTATGGCACATTTACTCTGGTTCAGGAAAGAAAGAGAAGATAATGACAGGACAATTATAATTCTTGTAACTAATATGTTATCTTCATGCACGCACTTGCATGCCCAGCTTCATTTACTGGCAAGTTATGGCATTTTACACATCTGAAATAAACAGAGAGCTCTCAGTGTGTTCAGAATGTTTAGTAAGTCTGAAAGCTGTTTGCTCTATCTCAGAGTAAATGAGAATGGGACAGACACTTTGCTTCTCCTGGCTGCCCACCCTACATTCCCATCATCAGGCTCCTTCCATGCTCCCCCTCCTCTCCCCATTTTATGTTCTGTGTCCAATAGACACACAACTATTTAGGGCAATCATGAAAACTAAATGAGAAGAAGAAGTAAGAAGAAGGTATACCATGTTTTCAGAAATATGTGTTTCTCATGTACAAGTAACTCAGTGGCTTTCAGCTCTAACCCCCCCTTGATTTATACTGGTGCGAAAGAGGAACTGGGCTGTTATTAACTCTACCTGATTTAATAGATGCACACAATGTGTTTGCTTATTTTCTTCTACCATATGTAAAATTATCAATACAACCTTCAGTATTACACATTCCACAACGAAAGTATTCTGAATTTAAAATGAGTAAGTGCCTTTCTGAGTGATGATCCCTTATCCTTAACTTACCCCAATGCACTTCAGCACATGGGCTCTGTAGCGTTGCTGGGGCCTTGCCTTCTCTAGAAGAATGACCTGTTTTTGATGAGGGGTGTCAAAAATAGTTTTCCACCCTCAGATCCACTCAAGTACTAGTAGAAGTAGCTGCCTCACTGGTATGGACAAGGTCAGGTAAGTTCACTGCTTACCGTAGCAAGCCATGCCCTGTTGAGGGCTCATGGGACAACTTGCCTGCAGAGAATTTGCCTCTGAGCGTCCAGAAGAATTTGTTACAACAGGTGTTGAACTCACTGACTTTGTCCACCGTGCATGAGCAGCTGTTTTCAACAGTGCTCCAAGATGTGTGGAGAGTGGGTGGGCATTTTGACAGCATTTGTCAGAACCACGTTGTATCTCTGGGGCAGGTACGTGCCTACCAAAATATCCATGCTCTGAAAGGCTCGAATCAGTAAACCCGGCATAGTGCAAAGTCCCCTCTGACAGCATGGCCCGTGACTTTCTGTGCTGGTGTACACTTGCAGGATGTCAGATGATGAGCAGGACTTTTAATGCACAGTCCCTTATCATCTACATCAATACAGAATTGAAGGCCACAAGCCAATTGTCAAAGATTATGCTAACTTAAAGAACTGTTAGTGGAAGAAAATACTCATGCTATAAGTAAGTGATCAAAGCTCTCACCACGTGAGGCTGCTGATGTAATAAATAATGATGAATCTTGCAGGCCCTTCACACTCTATGTGCTCTTGTGAGCCCATGTGAAAAAACATAAGAAACTATTTTGCCAAACTAGACTGGATCAGGTAACTCTATTTCTTAAATGTTTATTAATAACCGACCAGCTCTGTGGAAGCATCATAACAGAAGTGGATTGTATCAGAGGTTTTCTTTTTCTATGGTATTTTTTTTGCAATTATGCAAAGCATAAGCTGGCTTATGAGGAAGGAAACTGAAGCAGAAGTTATTTTTCAAGTGGATAAAAGAAGATGCAATTTTGTATGGAACAACTTCTAGTTGACCTTTGCAATAAATGCCATAAAATACTATTTTGGCCACAAATGGAGCAACATTTTTAGAAGGATTAATGTTTAGTCTGTCTGTCTGTCTGTCTATCTGTGCAGGATTTAAAAAAAACCTGGAGAAAGCTAGCAGTCCACTTTCACTTATAATTTCATCTGTAAAACTTAAAAACTGTGCAAGATCTTTCTCTGCTGTGCTGGATGCCATTCACATTAGCATATTACCACAGAAAAGGAATCAAAGGTAGACAGTGAACTTCATAAAAAATCTTCCAAAAGCCTTCCATCCCTCAAAAACTTTAATTCCCAACAAGATCCTGACTCTCACAAAACCCACAAAAATATATGAACTGTTCCATAGGCTCACAGAGTTGATAATGGTCTGAGTATTTTTTGATAATGATAAAATACAGAGCTATATTAGATTGGAGAGAGAAATTTTTGAAGAATTTTGAAATCCTGGAGAAATTTCAGAGGGGTCAATCACTACACTTATACTTGCAGGATTTTTTTGTTCTTTTTTGAGTTGAGTTTTTTTCCTGGTCATTGTCTCTTTTTTTTTGGCATTGTCTCCTTTTTTTTTTGGCATTGGCACAGGTTTCTATCACACTGCATGTCCTGTCACACAATATTGCATGAGTACCATGCAGTTATTCTGTGTCTTTCCTGGCTCTGGATGTTAGATGAATGTAAGCCTTAAAAAAACCCCACAAAAAACCAAAAAAACCAATCAAACGAAAAAGACACTCAAAAATCTAAATACTTTACAAACACTTCTAAAAGGAGGGATAAAGGAGGTAGCAAGCATAGGGAAAGAATCTCTCCAGATTCAAGAGCTCTGTTTGGCATTCTGTAGACATTTCCGAGTAAAAATGCTGTAGCTGATCCCAGCTGTAATACTGGCTCATTGGAAAGGCTGACTGGGTATGTCCTCTGGCTGATCTGAGCACACTGCCTATAGTTTAAAATCAACATCCTGACTTTTTCATAATTTAAAACCTGTATCTAAATCATTAGTGTAAGTTTATTTTAACATGGCTCTGTATTTTCCATCATGATACTAAGTTGAAACTGGCAGAATAGGAATTGGAGAGAAGTTGCAATGAAATAAAAAAGTATGCTGCTCTGCTTTGCAGCCACAGGAATGACCAAAGCTGCCAGAGAAGCACCTTATACAAAAGTAAGACTGTCTGGGGAGCAGGTAAGAATATTCTCAGGACCTCTGTTGAAGGCAGTGCTTCTTTTTCAAGAGAAAGATGGAAATATGTAATTGTACCCTTCCTTTAAAACCAGGTCTTGCTGCTTCCCTGTGTGCTACAGATCACACGTTATTTTGCATTGGAAGCTTGGTGCTAAAATCTAAAACCTAAGGGCCAAGTTCTGCCCTTAGATACACATGCACCAGTCCAATGAGCTCAAAGAGAGCTGTGTTCATATGTTTAGCAATGGAATTTGGCCCTAAATATTTAAATATTTATTCAGAGGGGAAAAAAAAAAGCTTCTCTGATATATTTGTATCTCATATCTAATGTACACAGATTACCACCACTGGGCACCCACCCTGAGATATAAGAAGTGTTAGAGGACCATAAATTCAGCATTCTACCTGCTCTGTCTGGTCAAATAACATGAATTTGTTTCAGAACATTAAGGAAATTAAATCTTTAGCAACCTGTGGCTGATGTTATTTCTTCTGCAGTCCAGTAGTAATTTGATGCAAATTGCTGGCACTATTCCTACATCTCAAGAAATTACTGTTTTGAATGGACTGATTCTGGAAACTTTCATTATATGAATATGCAATCAAGAAAGAACTAATGTCCTCTGCTTAATTTTTTTCTGCAGAGGAAAGCTCAGTGTTCTGGCTAATTCTCACTTATCTTCCAAAGGCTTATGACTGGAGTCCATAATAATCTAACCATGTCATTTGGAAATGGTTAACCTGAGGATCCCACCTGTTCTCCATGGCAAATGACCCAGATGTGTTTTTGCTAAGGACACAAAGGATTCAGAAACCTGCACATTTTCCTCAAGCAACATAATACTACAATTTGCGTATCTAATGTAAGTGAAAAGTAACTATATATAACTGCTATTTTCCTTGGACAAATGACAGCTAGAGGAGAGCTGAGTTCCAGGTTCAGACACCTAAATTTGGTTGACTAAAAGTAACTGTTTCTATTTATGCTAGCAATTTAAGCTCTCAGCATACTCAATAGTGACTTCAGGCTCAATTCACTTGCCTAAAATTAAGCTTCCAATGCCATTACAGCTGCCTTGGGCTACCTAAAAAATTGCCATGGAGCTGGCACATCTGAGTCAGGATCTGTGTGAGGTGCTTTGGAAAGGCAGGTGGAGGGAGACAACACAGCCCAGAGGACTTGATATGGATAACTGAGCTCAGCCCTCACAAATGCAGTCAGTGGCTTCTACAGAGCAAAACCCATGGCCAAACACAGAGGTCTGCTTTTGGAGGAACTGGTTTCTTGCCTGCACTGACCATGGCGACTGGGTTTCCACTGAAACCTACCCCTGATATTGTAGTTGACAGAATACATCCTGATTTTAGGGTAATCACTACACCCCTGGTTCAGTTAGGCTTAAGTTACTTTGGTTATGCATTTTGTGCAGTGCAGTGGTTTCAGCAAAATGCTGGCAGGCAGGACAGCCAGAGTGATGGGCGGGTGTGATTACAGGGATGATGAGTCTCTCCTGATGTTGTGCTTCAGGGAGCTCCTTCAGATCCATTTGGACATTTAGCCAATACTGTAAGCTAAAGCTGCCCCTTAGCTAGAGGAGTCTCTGGCTACTAAGTGTTGGCTCTTTACATTGCTTGGGAGAATTGGAGCTTTGTCTGCTCTTTACTGCTCTCATTTTTAGGTGACAAGGATATCCAGCACACTGCCAGAGTGCTCTTTACAAAGCTGCATGTTTTTTTTGGGCACAGTCAGCTTCATAAAAAAGATTCTGCACTAAAGCTCACTATATGTTTTTAGAGCCATTCTTCTGGAGCTCTCTAACCATAGAGGTCATGCTTGAATATCTCTGGCTATAGAGGTGCAATGCATCATGTTGCCAAAATGCTGTGACCCCTGTGGGAAGAACAAAAGCATGTGTGGACTTGTTAAACTCATTAATAAACATGGCCAGTTGGGCCTTCTACCCAGGTCTTGCCTCAGCACTAACAAGGTGCGTTAAGAGCGATGCAGGACCAAGAAGTTCTTCGCTGCTACAAATTGCGATTTTGGTTTGCTCTGGTGGTTATCTTGGTTGAGATCAAACCTCAAGCATTACTTCAGATAACATATACAACTATTAGCATATGCTTCCTTGACTGTGTGTGGAAACTCCCAGCCTCATTTGTGGAAGCCATGGTTTTGAAAAGGGCACAGCAAACAAGCACTATTTAAGGTATAATCTCATTAGGGCAGCTGATTGGACAGGCTGGAGGAGTCAGTGGCTGGGCAAACGGCCCCTCTAAAGCAGTTTTTCTTCAAGTGCATTGATTCAGATCAGTCAGGAACAGAACTCTGCTTTTATCTTGTTTTATATTTAATTCATATGCTGCTTACTTAAGGGCGTGCCTATGGGGTTGGCTTCTGAGAGGAGTGTTAATACATGTGCAAAATGGCTACTACAGATTGAAGGTCTCAGTCACAACTGGATTACACAACACAAAGCTCTGTCCTCAAGATCACGGTGCTACCTAATTCTGTCTCTCCAGGTCTTTAATTTCCAGTCATTGGAATTGCCTCAAATCCATTTTGGCATGGAATACATAATTATTTTCATATTGTGCTAGTCTACTCTCCTGCTTTCATCCGTACGAGCCAGAAGTGAATAAGAGTTGGCAACTTCGTACTCAACTATTATATTGCAGAGTACACTTTAATCAGCACCCTAATAAATAGCACGCCCAATTAATTGGGACATTTGCCAGCAAGCCAATTCCTTTCCCTGCGCTTCAGTGGCTGTAAATGATGGATAAATAGCATTCTTGCTGTTGTCTGCAAGCATATTTGTTGTAATTAACAGGTATGAGTTGGTGTTTGCTGGCACGTGTTTCCTCAGTAGCTTGCTCCCTTTTTAGTAGGCCCTCTTTTCCCATGCAGTTACTAAAAATAAATAAAGAACATATTTCCCTTTCAGTATTTGCTTAAATCAAGGTAGTCCTTTTGTATTTAAAAAAAAAAAAAGTCATCTATCCATTACATTGCTATATGGTTTGACAATTAAAGGTAGCAATTGAATTAGCATGTTTCTGTTTTAATTAGTACGGTAAAGAGGCCTTTGCCACACCATGTAATAATTTACAATAAAGGAGGGATTTCTGCTGCAGCTCTCCAACGCACCTTTTTTTGACCAGGGGTTGCACGGTGGTTGGCTTTAAAGTGGTATTTCCTTGAGGGAGATCCAGAGAAGTACAATCTATTTTCATAAACTGGTATATGCTATGATTTACTGTAGGCATGTGACGGTTTCTCTTATTTGGACATCCTTTGCCAAAAAAGTAAATAAAAATGAACATGGCAAACTTTTCTAATCCCTGCATTCCTCACAGATTGCTTTAGTGGCAGCTGAAAAAAATATTGGAAGTAAATGAATATGAAAAGGGAAATGGTACTGGGGAAATCTCAACAAGGGATCTTAAAAACCAGGATGGCTATGGATCAGCAAAGGGTAGAAACATTCGTGTAATTAAAGGAGAACATAATTTGTGGGTTATCTGAAAAAAATTGCCCGGGCTGGCATTTACTTTGACTTGTTGGCAGAAGGAAAAGAAACCGCCCTGTACCACTGCATAAGGTTCCTTATTAGTTGTGGCTTCTGCAGAGGCTCTGTCTCCTCTTTGGAGCATGGAGGATTTCTTTCATTACATAATCTGGATTTTTTTTTTTTAAATAGATTGAATTTTTTTTCTCTTGTGTGTGCAAATTCTCTTTGCCCCAATGCTTCTATACTGAGGTTATTATGCTGAAGGAATGCAAGCGTCTAGAGTAACAATGGTTCATTTTCCTTTAATGACTTTGTCGACAGGATGGAGACATTTTTGTGGTGTGATGAATTCGCTCGGTCTCCCGTTGTGTTTTCTCCACATGCTTTGGAAACTCTCTCTCTCTCTCTGAAAATTGTGGCCATCCACTCCAGCAAGAGTTTCATTACTTTATATTCATTGTATTTAAATGACACCCCAGTGGTACTGACCTCCTGGGATGATTGATGTAAATTATATGCTATGTAGGGGGAAAATAAAATCTTTTTCTGACTTTTTATGTTCTGCAGAGAAATAAAAAGTGAAAACAAATGACAGAGAAAATCAGGCCTATTCAAAGTGAAACTTTGTAAGCATTATGGTTTGAGCAGACTCCAGTTTGTGAAAGTGCTGAGACAGTTCATCATGACCTCATGATCTGAAAGGTGACCTGAGAAGGGGAAACAATTTTGTATGTGCCCTTTTTTGGTTCTGTATAATATATAACAAAAACTTGATCGTGTTTTTTTTCCCCTCTTTGCAAGTATTGTAAGAATTCAGACTCGAGCAGGGAGCAGCCTCTGCACTTTTACCAGCTAGAAAAAGGCAAAGTACTAGAAGGGACACCTCAGTGCTCTTTCCTCCTGTCTTCCAGCAGATTTTCTTGTATTGACTTCGGATTTCATAGCCAGTAGGTATCTGTCTTGTTCAATTATTCTGCCAGGAGGTATCACCTATAGAAGTGGCAACAGGGGGAATGTTCTCTCATCAGCCCAGCTCATCATCGGGCAGTAACTTCAATCCCTTGTGAACTGGTAACCTCTCACTGCAGGCAAAAGGGTTCTGCACAGCAACACAATTTGTCAGGAAATTTTTCTATCAGTGCTTTTTCAGGCACCTCACCAAGTCACACTACCTCTATCCAAGCTCCTGGAAGTTATGTAGTTCACGCTGGACATGCTCAACCATATTATCCCAGTAATTCCAGTATTAAATTACTATATGGAACAGGCATAGTAATTTACATTTTTTTCTCTATGCTTTTATATTATTCTGTCCTACCAATTCTGAGATATATAAAGATATGCATAGAAATGTCAGCAATACGTTGCCTCCCTCAGTTTAATGTAAGGTTCTAACAAACCACAGAATTTGGCTAAAAACTCGAGTTGCCTCGAGTTTTTCTGCAGTACCTTTCAAAACTTGACAGAATGTTTTGATTCTCCTTTTGGCCGGGAAAATGCTTATTGATAATCCTGCTTTGGCTGGGGCTGTCCAGATATTTTAAAATGTGTAACAGGAAGGAACAGTTCTGGCCATCCTCCTCGCAGCAATGACTTAAGACTTTGCTGTGCAGGCAAGAATCAGCAGAGTGAGGCCTTTAATTCTCCAGGATAATATCTTGGTGTTTTGCCCTGTTGCTGTCAGTGCTCGGGCTGGTATCAGCTTTACTTTCATAATCATAAGCAGCAGCAGCAGAAGGGAGAAGGGCTGGCAGCACTCGGCAGCGAGTCACAGAATCACCTCGTCTTTCTGAGGCTGATGTGGGAGGTGGGAACAGGGAGGAAGCAACGCAGAGGGGACTGACAGAGTGTTTGTATGAAGTAGCAAGAAGGACAGGGAGTGAGTGGTAGCCAAAAAAAAAAGTAAGGGCAGCAGAAGTCAAGGGAAAAAGAAAATAAGATGACTTTCTAATAAACCAGAATTTGGATGGCCCCTAGAGTGTTAAGATCATTGCAGTGGTTGCCAGAGCTTTCTTCTTCTTCCTTTTCCTATCCAGACCCCCAAAGAAGTAAAATGCTGAGATTTACATAAAATTATGAAGTCTCTAAGCCGTCAGTTTCTTAGAATGAATCCTAGTAAAATGATATGAATCCTGCTTGGCGTGTAGGCAGGAATTTGAATTAAAAAGGGACTAAGGAGGGCAAAGTAAAAGACAGAATGTAAATTCTGAAGTTATCTCACAAACTTTTGAGAAAAGTAAGTTTTTTTTCAAAGCATTAGTGATTACCCCATTTACCTCTGTTGGTCCCATTTATTAGTTCCACTTTATAGCATGGCACACATCAGCCTGTCTCCTAACAAACCTGCACGTGATAAGAGGAATGACTGAACTAAACTCACAACAGAGGGGTCAACCCACTACAGAACCCTACTATTATGAGGCGTCCAAGAAAGAAAAGGTTGAAAGGAGAAAGGAAAGGTTAAAAGAAAGGAAAAGTGAGTTAATCTCCAGCTCACCTAGTCATGCCCTTTTGCATCAACCTGTTGAGCTGGCAGGATATAGGAAGAGAAAAGCCACCATTGCCAGGAAACAAGAGGAAAACATGGGTATGTAACTGCACCAATGCACTGAATCAGCACAGCAAAGAACAGAGCATTTCAGCTGGAAGGGACCTACAACAATCATCCAGTCCAACTGCCTGACCGTGTCAAGGCTGACTCAAAGTTAAAGCATGACCAAAGTTAAAGCATAATGGCATTGTCCCAATGCCTCTTGTACACTGAGAGAGGTAGAGCATGAATCACCTCTCCATGAGCCTGTTCCAGTGTCTGCCCACCCTCTCAGTAAAGGAGTGCTTCCTAATGTCCAGCCTAAACCTCCCTGGCTCAGCTTTGAACCATTAATGTCATGGTTGAAGTAGTACAACTGTGTATTGCTGTAGTAGGATCCACTGGTAATTCTGAGGGTAAAGATGAACACAGGTCGCTGCTGTTCACATTGCTATTTTTGAGCACCTGTACAAGGCTGTGGCTGCAGACGTGAGGGTGTGCTGGCACCAGTGCTGAGGCCAGACACCTGTGTACGCCCACACCTCCCTGCTGCAGGGAGATCCAGCTGTCTGTCCCCAAAATCCCCCGGCTTTTTGGACTCCCAGCAGCCCTGGAGCCCCTTCCCGCTGCCCTCCAGCAATGCCTGGTGCTGAAGGGGAAGGAAAAGGCGGCCATGGCCCATCAAGCAGCACCTGTAACACCATCCCTGGAAGCGTTTAAAGAAAGACTGTATGTGGCACTGAGGGACATGGTCTGGCTCACAAGGTCATAGGCTGGACTCAACAATCTCAGAGGTCTTTTCCAACCTCACTGATTGTGTGATTCGCAGAATAACAGAATTGTTAGGGTCGGACGGGACCTTTGGAGACCATCCAGTCCAACCCCACTGCCAAGGGAGGATCACCTGAAGCAAGTGACACAGGAACGCATCCAAGTGGGTTTGGAATGTTTCCAGAGAGGGACGATCCACAAAATCCCTAGGCAGCCTGTTCCAGTGCTCTGCTACCCTCAACGTGAAGTTCTTCCTCGTGCCTAGGTGGAACTTGTTTCATTTTATGGCCACTGCTCCTCGTCCTGTCGCTGGGCACGACTGCAAAGAGCCTGGCACCATCCAGCTGGCACCCGCCTTGGAGATCTGCACCCGCATTAATGCCCGGTGACCCTGCGAGCGGCGGCCGGCGGAGCGCGGCGGCGGCGGGGG